>JABUQX010000441.1:0-10000 GCA_015478945.1 Trachelipus rathkii | reverse complement strand
TTTGGTAATATCGATATATATATATATATATATATATATATATATATATATATATATATATATATATATATATATATATATATATATATATATATATATATATATATATATATATATATATATATATATATATAAAGATTACAACTACTTCTAAGGAATCTAACAAAACAAGTAACCTAAATGGTAGATGGCAAGTAGCCCTAACTTTTTGATTCACTGTGCCGTAAGCCCCAGCCTAACCTAACTGACCTACTGTGCCCCGTAAAACTAGCCCGACCCTTTATTGATTCACTGTGCCGCAAAACTAGCCCTAACCTTTACTGACTATGGGTATTAGAGTAAAAAATTTAAATTTTCCCCAACTCTTACTGAACATTCTTTTAAACATTTCTCACATCTCTTTTTCTTGCAAAATAAGTTCAAATGTTGTAAGAAAGCTAGCAAACTCCAATCGCTTTGTCATGTATCAAATATATCACTCATTCATTTCTGAACTTTACACTCACACATAACTAAACACGTCCGGCGACTATAAACTTTCTAACCATACTGAACCCAGTTTTGTCAATATTTGTATGTTATCATATTTATTACAAATAATCGATTTATTTTTAAAATATCATATATTGTTCATTCCGATAAAATATCAAATGGACAAGTTTTTTTTATGCTGCCGAAATGTAACATTAAGCCTATATATATATATATATATATATATATATATATATATATGTAAATAAATATCTAAATATATATATATATATATATATATATATATACTATATATATATATATATATATATATATATATATATATATTACACTCAGTCTTTAACTTCATCTCAGTCAAGTAACATTTCACAACTCCAAATTCTTCTCAAAGGCTAGCCATAGCTCCTCTATTTGCATGATTCAAGTTTTACAGGAAATTATTACAGTTCCTTTAATAACACTTCAATATCTTATATACACACCCTCGTCCTAAAATCGTAAAAAAAAAAAAAAAAAAAACGGATGAAAAAGCAAACTAAGATTACTACCTTAATGACAAATCAAAGTATGCAAATATGAAATAGGAAAATAAAACACAAAAGTTTGGCTAGCAGCATACAACGAACCACTTAATAATGATTCCATCTCTGCACTTAATAATGATTCCATCTCTGCATATATATATATATATATATATATATATATATATATATATATATATATATATATATATGTATATATATATATATATATATATATATATATATATATATATATATATATATATATATATATATATATATTTATTTATATATATCACTATATATATATATATATATATATATATATATATATATATATATATATATATATATATATATATATATATATATATATATATTATATACTTTAAAATCTTCTATCTGATCTAGTAACATTTCACAACTCCAAATTCTTCTCAAAGGCTAGCCATAGCTCCTCTATTTGCATGATTCAAGTTTTCCAGGAAATTATTACAGTTCCTTTAATAACACTTCAATATCATATCATATACACCCTCGTCCTAAAAATCGTAAAAAAAAAAAAAAAAACTAAAAACTCGGATGCAAAAGCAAACTAAGATTACTACCTTAATGACAAATCAAAGGATGCAAATATGAAATAGGAAAATAAAACGCAAAAGTTTGGCTAGCAGCATACAACGAACCACTTAATAAAGATTCCATCTCTGCACTTAATAATGATTCCATCTCTGCATCTTACGATTCCGTTTATTACGATCTCAGAGTTGACCGAAAACAGAACACCATTTTCATTCCAGAATTAATTTATTAAATTCATCTTGTCTCGAGTAACACATTCCACAACCCTAAATTCATCTCAAAAGCTAGACATAGCTCTTCTACTTGCATCGCTCACGAGTGTTTTTCCAAGAAATTACAGATACCCGATACTTATCATGCACTCTGAATCGTAAAAAAAGCTACAGAAAATCTGACAAAAATTAAAGAAAAGATTACGGCCTTGATGATAAATCACAAAGTAAGCAAAATTGAAATGGGGAAAGACTGACAATCTCCAAGGATTTGTATTTTCGGCTTGCTAAATTTAATCTGCATCATGAGATTTCATTTCCAATCCAAAATTATAGTCTCTTAGCTGTGATTTCCATGCTTACAGGTAGCAATGACAGATAGCGGCCACATGACATTCATACGGGCCACAATTTAAGTTCTGACAGACACTCCCAACCTTAGAAAAGATTATACCAAAATTACGAAAATTGTCTTAAAATGCATGGTTTCTATTGTTTCGAATGGAAAAATTGAAAAGAAAAATCTCAGAAAGATCAACACACTTTGAAAGAAGTGTCCATCTACAAATTACCTACCAAAACTACCCACACAACTGTAATTGCTAATCTTGTGGCATTGGCCATCTGGTTCTTCAGTTATGATCGTAAATGATGTGTCACTGTTCAACAAACCTCTAGAAAACTAAGTGCTCTTCATAGGAAAATCCGTAGTAGTTTAAAAGCAACAGGAAGTAACCAAGTTTTTGAAAAATAGCATTTAAGATCTGGAGATACAAGTGCTTTAAAAGTACAATCCAACTCTGCTTATGGCCTATGGAAATTGGTAAATGTTGTGAAGCAGGTAATTTCAGCAGGAAAAACAAAAGTCAATGGAGGTTCAGGAAGGTCGACTGCTAAGAGAGGAGAGTTTCGTATGTTGTGAATGATACTTTATCATTATAATCAGACCGGAGGAAGTTTGGAGATTATATATATATATATATATATATATATATATATATATATATATATATATATATATATATATATATATATATATATATATATATATATATATATATATATATATATATATATATATATATATATATATATATATATATATATATTGTAGTAGAATGGATCAACCAACTAAAAACTAGAAGCAGATAGGCACTTTTTCGGTCGAGAATCATTTTATATGGTCTGAAAGAAGAGTGAAAAAGGTCACAGTTAAGAAGGCGAAAAACTTAAAAGTATTATATTATTTTAAGATCTTTGCTTTGGTATAACCAAAGGATAAGGATTATAATCCCCAGGACTGGGGACTCAGTGTGAAGCCGAAAGTGAGGTACAAAATCACAAAATTGGTGCGAGGTTCATAACCAATAAACCACAGCTCGTTGTATGACTCAGAAGTAATCTAGTGACGGATCGTGGATTTCGGACGAAAATAGGATTCCGAAAATACTGGATTACGACGCACATTGGACTCATTGAGTACCAGGGTGAAATATCGCTCGAGGCATCACTGGTCATTGGACGTACACAAAGGATCATACAGGAATTGCAGCAGGTTAACCCTGTTGTCTTAAGGAACCACAAACTGAATCTCGATCAAGAGACCATTTTTAGGCGATCATACGCATCTAGGCGAAAATTACTGAGGACGTCATTATTACACCAAAATTGGGTGTTAGAGGCGAGTTACGGCAAACTCGTCATCGGGTTGAAAATAACAGCAGGAAAATTTTAGTCGGAAAACTCACCAGGCAATACTTGAAAATGGGAAATATCATTCCTACGTAAATTTTGTTAATATAAATTTAAATAAATATATGCATAAAGTTTTGGTCGGGAAATATATTTTGGTAACGGGTAATTATATACTTTAGAATTAGGTTAGTATTAGGAAATAAAATTCATATTGGTTATATCCCATTTATTCTTCATTATATATCTAAAAAATTGCATTTGTTGCGTGTCACTCATATCCTTTCTTGCTAGTGTTGTCAGTCTCACTGTGACTCTTCAAGAGGACCCTTGACCTAAATAATAGAAGGAGGTAAGGTAAAACGGTAACATCGAGAAGTATTAATACAGACCAGAAAAAATAACGTGGAGGATAAATACGTTAACACAGTTGGCCTCTTTTTAACATTGGGTTCCGATAACATTGGTGGCCAGCGAGGGGCCCAAAAGTTTAATGGCGGTTTACAGTTGCATGTAGCTGTCTCCCTTGGGAAGCTGGGCAAGCGGCAGTGGATAACCCAAATGACGAACAAGTGCATGGATACTGCACTATCAGCACCAGTGGCACACCGTGGATACATTATGCTTGCGACACTGACGTTAAAATTGGTGTTGCTACCACGGAAACAACCTTGCTTGAGGAAGCGAAGAAGTGAACCAGGGAGGAGTCAACCATCACAGCTCGTTCAGACATTATAATAGGTGGATATCTGAAACGGGATAGTCAGGCAGTTGCGGGGTTTGCCCACGCTTGCCATTTATCTAATGACTCGGTAGTTTACAAACTCGCCATGTATGGCGGAATACTGCTCCTAAAACGTAACGATCCCATTCAATGGAGCCCTCTTGAGGGTCAGACGCTTGGAATAATACCCTGTCATGCAATAGCTCCAGACAGCGTGCAAAACAGACGTGTTATAAACAGGAGTCCTATACACACAGAAAGATGCGGTTGCAATAGTCCAGCTTTTGTATGGCGAGGGTCAGCTGAGCATCCTGAACACGGAACTTTGAGGTTCCACATGTTTATGTCTAGTTTGCCTAAAAATGTGCAAAACTTATTAATAATGCCTGCAGCGCTGTGTTAACATCCTGCAGCCCAGGAAATGTTGGCATTGTATATTGCCTTATTCGCACATTGGCCATTTATGTCTGATGTCTGTGGGAATG
The DNA here is from genome assembly GCA_015478945.1 of Trachelipus rathkii. Classification (NCBI taxonomy): domain Eukaryota; kingdom Metazoa; phylum Arthropoda; class Malacostraca; order Isopoda; family Trachelipodidae; genus Trachelipus; species Trachelipus rathkii. Next base: position 5,292 of record JABUQX010000441.1, on the reverse strand, counting down.
TGGTGCGACAGTTATGATGTGGCGGGTGGGGCAGCAAATACATATCGAACTTACTATACGTGGAATGGCTGTTTGGTTTCCCTTCCAGGGGCAACTGATTTCAACGTATTATTGCCACGTCTTAATGCAGGGAATATTAATAACGACCAGCAATTTCACATCTTAGTGGAATTGAACCCGAAACTGGACCAATAGCCACTCCTTTTTATCCTGCGGGATCTAGATTAAGAGTTGGCAATGATAACGAAGTGTACGAACAGATTGAAGTGCACAGGTTGGTCGATTATCTGTATTCACACCTTGGCAGGCTGAGCGAACGAACTCTAGTGATATGTACAGTTTCTTGGTAGAATCACACATCATCGCTGATGGGAGTAAATTATTTGAGGACATTCCTGGCCTCTTGTGGTATCGTAAAGGCACCCAGGTAGTGAGTGATGGAGGACTTAGTGCCCCTGTTGACATGGCTGACCGGCATGGTGCAGTCTACGGGAGAGAAGAACCAGGACAGAGTATGGACCTGGACTGGGGCCGAAGTGAGTCGTGAGGTTGCAGGGGCTGAGTGGACAGAGAGCCGGCCTTCAGGTTATGATGCGTTAATGCCATATTGTGATCTGCGGGCGGTTTCTTGTATTGCGATGTGATTAAGGAAGAGACCTAATGCTTATTCCCTGCCCCAGATGATAGTTTTAAGCGATAGACATTATCTTTCTGGGGCTTTAGGATTTCATGCGGTTACCATTGACATGGGAACAACAAAAAATTATCGATGTTCTATACAGGCAGAAAGGAGTGTTCAGCAAAGGAGATTCAGATGTCAGTAAAACGTCTATGACTCCATACAAAATAAGGCTACACGACTATACTCCCATTTACCAAAGAACAAGGAGGTTCGATCAAAAGACGAATAACGTGATCGAAAATCAATTAAAGGAGTTGTGTCTGAAGGACATCGTAGAACCATGTGCAGCAGAATGCTAGAGACGAGTTACGGCAAACTCGTCATCGGGTTGAAATTACCAGCAGGAAAATTTGAGTCGGAAAATTCACCAGGAAAACGTAAGTATCATTCCTACGTAAATTTTGTTAATATAAATTTAAATAAATATATGCATGAAGTTTTGGTCGGGAAATATATTTTGGTACCGGGTAATTATATGCTTTAGAATTAGGTTAGAAATAGGTTAGTATTAGGAAATAAAATTCATATTGGTTATATCCCATTTATTCTTCATTATATATCTAAAAAATTGCATTTGTTGCGTGTCACTCATATCCTTTTCTTGCTAGTGTTGTCACTCTGACTCTTCAAGAGGACCATTGACCTAAATAATAGAAAGAAGTAAAACGATAACATCGAGGAGTATTAATAGACCAGAAAAAAATAACGTAGAGGATAAATGCGTTAACACAGTTGGCCTCTTTCGTTAACATTGGTTTCCGATATACTATATATATATATATATATATATATATATATATATATATATATATATATATATATATATATATATATATATATATATATATATATATATATTATTATTATATATATATATATATATATATATATATATATATTCTAAAATTCATTCTTTAATTTCATCTAAGTCAAGAAACCCATTTCACAACTCCCAAAAGAAATATTGTTGCCAAAAAGAAAAATAAATATTTAAATGTTATAAGTGTTCCTTGGTGCAGAAGTTGGAGGGAGGGGACATGCGAGTTGGAATTATCTGAAGGCGAGTGTGAAAGTTCGCAGGGTGAATATTTGACTCCTTTTTTGGAACAGGAGGTTTCTGATATAGTATGGGAGCCAGAGGTGGATAGCCGACGACCATATACGTGGTCCAGAGGGGCTGTAAAGGATTATTCATATACTCTGGCTGTTCCTCTAGAATATCAGAGATGTCAAAAGAAATAAAACAATCAAATTTAATTAAGTTGCAACAAATTATAATATACTATCACACGAGTACTATCAAAATACGATAAACGTAATTATTAGCGATACTATTAGTGGGATGTCCTAATGTGTAATTGTCTCACAAGTGGGGTATAATACAAAGATAGGAGAAAGTTAAATTATATCCCGATTAAACAAAAAGGAAGGAGGTTTAACCCTAAGATACAAGAACTAGTAGATGAGGAATTGAAATTATTTGAAGAACAAGAAATAGTTCAGCAATCAGTAAGTCCATGGAGTTGCCCTACAGTCAGTGATTAAGAAAAATGGTAAAATTCGAATCTGTTAAGACCAGAGAAAGGTCAACGATAAAACGATTAAGGATAACTTCCTATTACCAGCCATAAATGACTACATCTTTAGCTTTAAAGGGAGTATTTATTTTAGTTTACTCGATATGACCACGGGGTACTATAACTTACAAATGGAAGAAAACACGTTAATTTACGGCTTTTTCTATTGCTACTAACATTTGGAGATCATGCGTTTACCTTTTGGTATGTGCAACTATCTCACCAAGTACATTTCAGAGATTAGTAACCCTGATGGCTGAAAATTTTTCGAGCACGCAGGTTTTGACGTATTTGGACGATATTTTAATTTTAGGCAAGAATTTTGACGATCATTTGAGAATTTAGATAAGGTGATGCCTCTATTAAGAGAATCTTGGCATTTTTAGTCCATAAGAGTGGGTAACCATTTAAGTTGTATGCAGACGCTTCAGGAACGGCGGCAGGGACGTGTTTGAAACAACAGAATGGAGAAAGTAAAGTTACAGCATATGCTTCCATGTGTTTTGGAGTGGCTCAATTGAAATACAGTGTAATGGAGAAAGTTTGCTACATTACGATGGGGAGTTAAAGTGTTAAAAACCTTTCTATTGTGGTCTTATTATTTGGTCAGACTATCAATCATTGACATATTAATGGCTGGAGTAAAGGCCAGGATCTTTCACCTTACGGGTGTTCAGCCAGCATCCATCTGCTGGAGGACTTGGGGTTCCGGAACTATAAACATCAATTCCCAACCAGCTGGAGACTAATAAACATTTTGTCTGTTATAGGGGGCCTGTGGGCCATGGTGGCAGACTCAATTACCATCCCAGCCTCCACCAGGTCGTGTAGGTCCTCAGTTCTGGAATATAGAGATGGATTGGGCCTGGCGGAAGAAACCAAAATATAGGGTTGCTATAGCTGGGTCACGAATGGAACCAGGCTGATGAAGGGAGCCGAGTATGTCGAGGCGATTAAGATTCGACAGCCTGGTGAGTACCAGGGGAAGAACCTCAGGACGTGAGGTGCCGATTCGTAAAACACCGCGACCTTGGATGCCCCAGGGTGGAGTCACTGGGCCACATCCTTAAGGAGTGCCCGGCGGTGGCCACCTGAGGGCTGTGAGGACGATCGACTGAATGGAATTCTGCAAAGGAAATCGGAGAAGGGTTGGGATGTGTTGCTGGAACCTACGATTCCTAACCCAGCAGGTATTAAAAAAAAAAAAAATCAAAACTCACGGAGTCGTTAAACATAACAGGACCGGAATTTCTGTATATAAAAATAAACAATTAACTAATAATAAATTTATCCCCCCCGCACCCACTCACCTTTTCGATATACCCCCTTAGAAAGTTTTGCTAAAGGCTGCAAGCTAGTTGGCACACTAGACGCAAAAAAGGGCGCTCTACATGGCACTTTTATATTACATCTATTGATGGGGAGGGGTTTAATAAGAAATACATATATAACATATAATATATTTCATATAATTTTTTTATGCATTAAGAAAACCATGGTTTTTTTTTTTTTTTTGTTTTTAACAATATGGATGTCGAAAATCCAAATACTACTACAAGTGAGACTTCTGATACAAGTGCAACAAGTGCAACTTCTACTTCTACAACTGCTCCAACCCCTTATATAAATATAGAATTTCCAATGTCAACTCGAATTGCAACTTTTGATTGCACTACAAATAATATTATTACAACTGCTACAACCCTGGAAATAGAAAATCATATATCAGAACAATCTGTAACTTATGATAGTAGTACGACAACTACTACAACTCCTACGACCCCTCCTAATATGGATATAGAGTATACAATGTTAGCTCGAATTGCAACTTCTGATAGTACTAAAACTACAACTGCTACATCCCTGGATATCGAAAGTCAAAAATCAGAAACATCTGAAACTTATAATAGTACTAAAACTACAGCTACTACTACTAGAACTACTTCGGCTATCCCAACCCCAGATACTGATATTCATACTGATAATACTCATCTGGATTCAGATACATTACAAATTAATAAGGAGTGGAGAAAAAAAGTATGATAGCGCATATTATATATATATATATATATATATATATATATATATATATATATATATATATATATATATATATATATATATATATATATATATATATATATATATATATATATATATATATATATAAAATATGGTATATATATATATAAAATATTTTTAAATTAAATAATTTTATTGCATTTAATGTAAATTACAGTTTTTATGAGAAACAAGGGAAGAAAACTTTTCAAATCTGACCTTCATAACTTAGATGCAGCCAGTAGGACTTCCTTTACCTCTATTACCTTTACCTTTATTTTCATTTCTTTAAATTTGCTACTATTCCCACCCCTAATACTACTACTACTAATAATAATAATACTGCTTCTGTTACAAGAAAGAAGAGAGGAAGACCATTTTATTCTAAATGGAGAAAAAAAAGTAAGTTACAATAAATACAATAAAATTATTTAATTTAAAAATAGTAATATTTTATATATATATATATATATATATATATATATATATATATATATATATATATATATATATATATATATTTCTTTATTCTCTTATATATATATATATATATATATATATATATATATATATAAACTGGGGGTTTTCCTGTCTGTACCCAGTTATTAAAAATGTTAAATGTGCATAAGACTGCGTATTAGAAGATTGTTACAACCTTGTGAAATGAAAAAGAATGACTGATTTTGGGTAATTAGCCATCAGACTTAAAATCTGTGCATACTTAACTTACAAATCAATTTTGAAATATTCCATGTATTTTTTTTTTCCACCTATCAAAAAGGTTATTTTATTTTTTTATTCTTATACTAACAACCGTTATGATTTTTCAGTTTGCATGAGATTGAACAATTGATTGTAACGAAGTACCATACACATTTTCCATCTTTTACATTACCACATCGTTTTTATTGCTTCAAGAACGAAATGTTGGACTCAATCAAAATCAAAAGGAACAACAACATATTTTTATAA
>JABUQX010000440.1:20000-30294 GCA_015478945.1 Trachelipus rathkii | reverse complement strand
ATGAGCATGGAATGTTAAAAACGAAAGACCTTTTCCTTTCCTCCAAGCCTTTTCAAATCCTTACGTATAAAAGCTCTTCCTTGTATTATCCCTTCGCGAACATTCTCTCAACACAACGTCTTTATGGCGTTATTAATTTAACTTTATAAGACGCTGCTTTGCAATCCAACAAACTCGCCGCACATATGCATACACACAACGCATATATATATATATATATATATATATAAAAGAGTATATATATATATATATATATATATATATATATATATATATATATAGTAGTATATATATATATATATATATATATATATATATATATATATATATATATATATCATGTCTTTTTATCTGCCTCCAGTTAAGCTCTTTTGTTTTTTTTAAATCTACGTAATCGAATAAAGTGTACAAAGCGCGCTCTTGGTGCCAGATGCGTGTTATTTTTAAACACTTTCCATTTTTATATCTTTCCACCGATATCTAACCTAACTTAACCTATCCTAACCTATTCTAATCCTAACCTAGCTTGCCAAAATTAAACAAGGTTAAACCTATTAGGAAAACACCAATCTCCACTAGAGAAAAGGAAAAAAACAAATTCGAGTATAAAATTAAAAGCCTAAACTACTGGACACTTTACGTCTGAAAGTGTATAAGCTTTCTTTTATAAGTTATAATAATAATAATAATAATAATAATAATAATAATAATAATAATAATAATAATAATAATAATAATAATAATAATAATAATAATAATAATAATAATAATAATAATAATAATAATAATAATAATAATTGAGGTAATTCAAACTTAACCAGCAACATATACAAAAGAATGAGCATAACGGGTTCGTCTCCGATCAGAGTACTGACCAAAGAAAGGATGAGAATATATGTGTGTGTGTAGGTGTGTGTGTGTGTGTGTGTTGGTGTTGAGAGACAATTGAAACAAACCCTCCACAAAGGAGGAGGTACACTGCTAATGAATTCAGCAGAACAGTGTCTGCTACAATAGGGATATTATGAGGAGAGAAGAAATACCCTAGCTCAAGAATAACTGTGTGAGTGAAATCACCCCCCAGACGTGACGCGTACTCCGTTCAAGATCGAATAACACCCGTAAATAGGAATGCTGGAAAACTCTTCCATTATTTCTCAAACTTCCTTCACTTACAATGATTGTATTGAGCCTTCATACCTTTCTTTTCTTTGGCGTCTATCATTGTGTCTTTTCTCGCCAAACCATATATATATATATATAAGTTATATATATATATAAGAGCAGCAGTATAGCAGAGTTATATATATAAGGTTGTTGTTACATAGCAGCGTTGTTGAGCAAAGATATATATATATATATATATATATAAGTTATATATGGTGTCTGTGTGCGCGTGGGTGTTCGTCGTGGGTGTATGCGTACACATGTAAGCGCTGATACATAACATCTATCGGCTGTCGTTGCGACCAAATCACAAACAGAAAAATAAAAGCCTCCTCCCCCATTTCCCCCCCAAAAGTTCCCATTTCCTCTTAATAAAAAGGTTGAGAGCAGAAAAGCTGCTGCTACTGCTGCTGCTTCACATCTGCCGCAACCCTCCTCCTTTCCATCACAGATTCCCCAAGGAAAGAAGAACACACCTGCTCTTCCGCCAAAGAAGCCAGAAAAAGAGCTAAAAAAAAAGCTAAATCTGACTCCTTTTTTTTTCGTACGTCCTTGAGATAAAAAGACACACGTGGCAACTGAGACTTATTGTATTATTGACTTCGTAGAGTTCCCTTAATAATTAACGTGCTTCTCATCTCATCATTATTTTTACCTGTATACCTTTATAATATATATATTATATTATATATATTATTATATATATATAGTTATATAGTTATATATATATATATATATATATATATATATATATAAATATAACATATTATATTATATATATATATATATATATATATATATATATATATATATATATATATATATATATATATATATATAGCCCATCTATATATGATGACTATTATTAGGTGCATGTAAATATACATATAGTATATATATATATATATATATATATATATATATAAGCAGCAAGAAATATATATAGTTATATATATATATATATATATATATATATATATATATAAAAGACTATTTGCTGTCGTATTTACAAGTCCGTTACCCACAAAGAGAATTCAGAACCTACAACATATGCTCAATTTAAAAAAAGTGAGCAAAAAAAAAGAAAAAAAAACTTTTTTTACCTTGAAGACTTCCCCCAACCAACGTGAAATTCGTATAGCTTATTCACACGACGCTAGAATTACCTGCAAATTGCTTCCTTAGTAAACACTTTCAGACGTAAGAACAGGGAAAAGAGAAAATTTTCCCGAAAATCGGAATTTTTTTTCCGTGAAAATGATTTTCTACTTCGTTAAAAAAAAATTTTTTTCGGAAAGACTGGAACTGTTCGTTTTAAGGTCTCGCAGAGGTGTTATTAATCTTGTGGAAACAGTTTTGGATATTTCAAGAAAATTACAATTTCAAAATGCAAACTAAAACTACATTTATATTTATTAAATCACCCTTTTAAAAAACTTTTCTATAATTTCAGAAATCATTACTCTTTTGTGCAAACTAAATTCACGAACATTGAGAAGGAACAGAATACGCGAAGTTTTTCTTGGTAATTTTTTCATAGTCTTGAAAAGAGTATTAGGGTAAAAATGGTGTTGTATTCTAAATTTCTACCATTTGATTTTTAGTTGGTTTAGTGTATGTTTAGTTGTTATAGGTAAGATTGGCGTTTAAAGAGCTCAAATAGATGGAACAATTTACAACTCACTGATCTTACTCAACTGGCGTTTGCGGGGTCAGAAACCCCGCGTTTGTATTCCATTACCTAAAGGTTCTTCGATAGACACCCATCAAAAATTATTCCGCATGGCTATATTGTAACCAAAAATTTAATTATTAAATTTAAAAAAAAAATACAAAGATTGGACTAAATAAATGCAAGTTAAATTTCCTTTCCCATCCGCAAAGAATCCAATAAACTTACGAATCCATATAACAAACACAATAGTCACTTAACAATAACGAAAGAATCAGTTAAAACTTACAAATCCATCAGCAGTTACACCATATAACAAACATCATAGTTTCTTAAACGTAACAACCTATGCAACATTCTAAAATCATTCCAATATCTTCGACTCCTACATTATCATGATATTTCCATGATATCTTCTAAACATCATTACAATATATATAACGGCCCGTAAGGGAATACGGAGAAACACTCATTTAAAGGACTCTTAATTTCGCTTCTATGGACTCAAACAGCTGTTAAATATTCATGGAAAAACTTTGCCTATATACCTCACTTCCTATCCCTCACCCCTTATCTAGACACACAGAACCCTCCCACCCACACACACACACGCACCCTGCCAGCCCTTTACCATCTTTCTAAATTTAAAATTCACATTAAAATAAACTTTCCTCTTTGAGTCTATATCAGTAAAATTTACACCTTATAATAATAATAATAATAATAATAATAATAATAATAATAATAATAATAATAATAATAATAATAATAATAATAATAATAATAATAATAATAATAATAATAATAATTTGAAAATAATAATAATAAGAATATTATCCATCAATAATAATAATAATAATAATAATAATAATAATAATAATAATAATTTGAAAATAATAATAATAATAATAATAATAATAATAATAATAATAATAATAATAATAATAATAATAATAATAATAATAATAATAATAATAATAATAATAATAATAATAATAATGGAAAAAGACAGGGTGTGTTCTCCCTGACTTTGAAAACAAAAATAAAGGGTCAGCAGATGTCGATCCCGTTCCCTCCCCCCTCTTTTCCCCTTGGACCAATCGACCCCAAAAATGAAACCATTTTAGACATGACCATAGGAAGATTATTTTCAGATTAATTCGGGGTCAACGGATCTATCGTTTTCTTTTTAACCCAATAAATACAATTAAATATATATATATATATAAGAAAGTATATATATATATATATATATATATATATATATATATATATATATATATATATATATATATATATATATATATATATATATATATATATATATATATATATATAACAGCACATATAAATATATATATATATTTAATGATAGCATATAAGTAGAGAGAGAGAGAGAGAGAGAGAGAGAGAGAGAGAGAGAGAGAGTATATATATATATATATATATATATATATATATATATATATATATATATATATATATATATATATATATATATATATATAAATAGAAGACCCGTAACCCAACCCATTCATGTCACCAAATTCTCTCCAATCCCCTCGACAACAAAAATCCCCCCCCCCCTCTCCTGCACAATTTTATTACAACACTTATAATATAATTCCCCCGCCCCCTCCCAATAGGCCATGGACTTCACATATCCATTCCCACCTAACAAACACTTACCTTCAAAACCGCCCAAATAATACTTTATTAAATACCCCCTCCCCAAAACTCTCCCCAATAGAAGAAACGCTGTCTAGAAGAAGCCAAATGGACCTCGCTCGGTGCAGATCGGGTCACCACCCGAGACTCATGCAATATAAACATAGATTTAAACTAGACAACGTCACCTCCCCCACTTGCACCAGATGCCACAATTCTCAGGATACAATAGAGCACCTCCTTCTGAGATGCCCAGCTCTCGACGCCCCCCGTGCCGTCTTTTCTGTATCCTCTATCCTTCGACCTGTGGAACCGCCCGGTGGCGGCGGCCGGCTTCCTGGAAGCAGTGTGGCTCTAATTAAGGTGGGCGAGGGGCAGAAGTATAGGTATAGGTATATATATATATATATATATATATATATATATATATATATATATATATTATATATATATATATATATATATATATATATATATATATATATATATATATATATATATATATATATATATATATTATATATATATATATATATATATATATATACAAAACATTAAAATGTACACATCATCGAAAAGTTAAACAAATGAACTATAATAATAATAATAATAATAATAATAATAATAATAATAATAATAATAATAATAATAATAATAATAATAATAATAATAATAATAATAATAATAATAATAATAATAATAATAATAATAATATCAATATACCATATTTCCGTGAACACTCGAGCGCACGCACATATGAACAAACAAACACACACACACACACACACACACACGCACACACACACACACACACACACACACACACACACACACATTCCTGATTCATGCATATAAATGATACCTCTTCCAAATCCCAATTAAAATCGAAGTGAATGAAACAAAACTTTAATTCTCCCAATAGAACCCATAAATTGTTTCCCCAAAATCGAATTAGGGGAAGGGAGCTACGAGGCAACCGAAATATCCCCCCCCCCCCCCTATATTTAAGTTCATCAATAAGGGAGGGGGGGTGGTGCTGGAAATTCAAAATAATATCACCTAGAGTTAGTAGTTAATTCAATCAAAAACCCGAATTGAAAAAAACTTTTGGAAACAAACCCCAAGGGGTCGAAACTTAATCGGATGGGGGGGGGGGGCATGGCGAAAGACTATATCCGAAAAATAAACACTATAAAGGACCCAACCTCTGTAGTGCAACCACGTTGAAACTCTAAAAAACCAGCATCGATATACAACCCTAACATGGTCAACTCCAAAAGGCAAGATGTTAAAACTTAAAACATCATCCACCACTATAAAAACGTAACGGGTCAAACCCCAACGGAGGCAACCAAGTTAAAATTCGATAGGACACTTTTGGATAACTCAAATGCCGAACCCCAATTGGGAACCAAAACCCTTTCAAAACATTTAAACGTATGTAATCAAACATAAAAAAATATATACTTCAAAAACCATAAAAAAAAAATTTAACAATTAAAAATATTTATAGTAAAGCCCCATTAAATCATAACGAGAAAAACTCCATAAAAAAAAAAAAAATTATATTAATGGAGAATTTCCCGAAAAATTGCCTTAAAAAAGGGGGCAATTAATCGCCAAGAGCTTTTCAAAAGAGGCAATTAATTGCCAAGCGAACAACAACGTAAAAACGACATAACAAAGTAAAAAAAAAAAAAAAAAAAATTTGTCACCAGGTGTGCTTAGAAATTTTAATTGGAAGGTATCTTTATTAATGTAACAAATATAGATAAAAATTCAATAGAACATTAAAACAATTTTAAAAAGTCATATACAAAGCAAATTATTATTATTAAATATATATATATATATATATATATATATATATATATATATATATATATATATATAGCATATATAGAGTATTAATTATATATATATATATATATATATATATATATATATATATATATATATATATATATATATATATATATATATATATATATATATATATAACATTATTATTATTATTATTATTATTATTATTATTATTATTATTATTATTATTATTATTATTATTATTATTATTATTATTATTATTATTATTATCCAAACAAGCCTGCACCCATTAGAAAGTGATAGTGGATTACAAAGATTAAATTTAGAAATTAAAAGAGAATTCCGGAAGTACAGAAGGGGTTGGAAAGATGGTCTACAAATGGTATGCCACTACTCATCTACACCCATATAATTGGTGTGAAAACACTACACCTCTTATATTCTTTGGAAATGAAGTGGTCAGTAATTGTTGATTTACTAAGCATGTTTGAAGAATACTATCCTTAAACAAACAACGAGATCCTTAAAAAAAAAATTGTCACCTTTTATTTTAAACTAAAAATTTGACATAAATGACTATATAAAAATTAAATATTTCAGTCAGCATTTCACAAATGATTGGCACATCTCGTGTCAGCATAAATTACAGACGACCTCAATCTTCGATCTGAACTCTAAAGGAAAAAAAAAAGGAATATGCGCCCATGCCACATTTGTATGATTGAGAATTTCCACCATCGGAAAGTAAAGATAAAAAGGAAACTTCCCTCTCCCTTCCCCTCAAAAATAGTGTTAACGAAACTCTTGTATAATTGAAGGAACATTGAAGAAGAAGAAAAACAAAAATCAACATCTTAAATTGAATCCCCAGTTCCTGAGAAGAGTTCTGGCCAACATTGTTAACCATTACAATTTATGGGTTTATATTAAAACCCAGAATTTTAATATGGTTTATAATAAATATGATAGAAGTTGTAGAAGGAAATTGAAAAAATTGGATATGTTTTATTGAGAAAATTGTGCAAGGGTTGAATTTTTAAAGTTAAAATTTACAAAGTGAAGCCAAACCAAGCAGGAAAGATACTCAAGATCAATAAGGTTGAAATCAGGAAGATGGAAACGAAAAATAACAATAGAGGAAAAAAGGGAATACGGAAAACACCCAGGATTGTACAATAGATCTCCAAAGGGTGAATAAAGCCCTGATATCGACCTCACAATTCTGAATAAATAATCTTAGATCTCCAAAGGGTAAAAGCCCTGAACTCGACCTAACAACTCTGGATAATTTATCTTGATCTCCAAAGTGTAAACCCCTGATCTCGACCTCACAACTCTGGATAATTTATCTTGATCTCCAAAGGTAAAGCCCTGATCCGACCTCACAACTCTGGATAATTTATCTTGATCTCCAAAGTATAAAGCCCTGATCCGACCTCACAACTCTGGAATAATTTATCTTGGTCTCCAAAAGTTTATCTCCCTGATCCGACCCCGGACTCTGATAATTTATCTTACTATTTATATTTACTACTAAAGTCGGAGTCACAATCCGTTAAACGTTAAACCTAGATTAAATTAGATCGTGAGATATTATAAGGCTTTGAAACCTTAAAAATTCTCTCTTACTATCATTCTAAACTTTTGATTTTAGACCGATGAGTGATTTATTAGGCGTTATCCGAGGCAAGAGGAGTAAAAAATAAATACAACGAACAAGAAGAATGGTGGAGTCAGAGTGAAAAAGGATGTAGGAACAATAGAGATCGTTTATTAAATCTTAAAAGGAATTATAAATAGGGTGAACAACATTTGATGTTATTATTATTATTATTATTATTATTATTATTATTATTATTATTATTATTATTATTATTATGATGATGATGATGATGATGATGATGATGATGATGATGATGATGATGATGATGATGATGATGATGATGATGATGATGATGATGATGATGATGATGATAAAGATAGATAGATAGATAGATAGATAGATAGATAGATAGATAGATAGATAGATAGATAGATAGATAGATAGATAGATAGATAGATAGATAGATAGATATAGATATAGATAGATAGATAGATAGATAGATAGATAGATAGATAGATAGATAGATAGATAGATAGATAGATAGATAGATAGATGCAACTCTGTAAACAAAGTGGTGAATCATGGCAGTAAGTTCCCCATTAATTATTCATATTTAATTAATGCTAATAACTTGGAACTCTTTATTAACTAATGCTAAAGCAATTACTTATGCAGACGAGTTTGACTTTCTCTACGAGTCAGAGAGTCCTTGAATATATATTGACTCTATTTATTAAACAAAAACTACAGCACATAAGTTTAACAAGTTGGACTTGGATGCGAATAATAAATAAATTAATAAAAATTAAATTAAAAAAAATATCAGTGTGGTTTCCCTTCATTTAATGTTATACATTCAATTATCTGTATTACATGTCATATAGTTTTATTATTTTTTGATTTTTAATAACACAATTACTATGATTTTAATTATCGTCACTACTAACGTTATTATTATTATTATTATTATTATTATTATTATTATTATTATTATTATTATTATTATTATTATTATTATTATTATTATTATTATTATTATTATTATTATTATTATTATTATTATTATTATTATTATTATTATTATTATTATTATTATTATTATTATTATTAATAAATCATCACTATTAATTATTATTAATCTATCAATCTCTCTTAGGTATGTCTATCTATCTATCAATCTATTATTATTATTATTATTATTATTATTATTATTATTATTATTATTATTATTATTATTATTATTATTATTATTATTATTATTATTATTATTATTATTTATTAGTAGAAGTAGTAAACTGTCATTAATAATTTTCGTATTTTAATGAAGACAATCGAATTTGTTAATAACTTTAAGCACCTTGGGACTGTTGAAAACGACTTATAATAACCCAACCAGGTTAACCAGTCAAAATACCCCAACCAGGTTAACCAGTCTACCACATATTCATTAGATCTTCCGACAGATTCTTTATTACACACATTGAGCTCTTAAAACAACAAAATTATGTATTATATGTTTTTCATTCATTATTTTATACATTACTTTGTAGTAAAGTATTTTATACATAGTTCATTATTTTATATAAGCACTTTGTAGTACAGTATTTTATACATACATTTCATTGTTTTATATAGTATACTTTGTAGTATAGTATTTTTATACGAAGTTCATTATTTAATACAGTACCTTGTAGTATATCATTTCATACATATTAGTTTATTATTTTATACAGCATACTTTTTAGCACAGGTATTTTTTATACATACAGTTCATTATTTAATACAGTACTTTGTAGTTCAGTGTTTTATATATACAGTTCATTATTTTATACAGTACTTTGTAGCACAGTGTTTTATACATAGTTCATTATTTTATACAGTATAACCATACTCTTATACAGTTAGTTAAAAACCATTTCGGTATATATTTAACATACTGCACTTGTTGAAAAATTAACAAAGATTATTCATGTTAAAAGCCTGAAGCCTCTCGGTACTTATGTTAAAAAGCCTCGGTACTTATATTAAGAGCGACAGAAATTACACCTATCCAGAAATTAGACCCCTCTTATGTGATCATGGTTTTACCTACTTAGTGAGGTATCTTGCTTGCAGGATCCGGCATCCCTATATCCAAGGGCGGATGCTGTGAAGATGACTTTTTTTGATTACTTAACTCAAGAGTGTGGAATTCTCTGACCATGAGGATGCGAGAAGCTCCATAGTAGGGTTGAAAGAGCACTGGATTTTCCGTACCGTACCGTACCGCACCTTTATGTTGCAATGAGCACCGCACCGTACTAAATTCGGCGTTTCGGTACTTAAAATGTGTTAGATTATGAAAATAATATATAATATAT
>JABUQX010000440.1:5000-12500 GCA_015478945.1 Trachelipus rathkii | reverse complement strand
CCCCACTCATTGTCGGACAGAGGTGAGGGGAGAAGGAGCTCATCGTAGCATAACACCATCTCTCCAAGCAACAGGATTCGAAAGGATTCTACTAAAAACAGATCCTTAAGTAGGTTGTCAGGTTGTTGGAATTCTAGCCACAGTCCACTGTAACCATCAAAAAAGCTCTAACACCTCGTTTCGAGAAAAATAAGAAAATGCTCTGAAGAAGAGAACAGCAACTCCAATAAGTGTTGCACTGAAATTGTGTGGTTGCACTTTCGGGAAAAGGATGCTTCTCACTCTCCCCTGGGTTATCGAATGTTACGTTTCCGTGCATCTGCCTCTCCCCAGGATCATTCTCTCATTGCTAAGTCCCCTGAGTAATGAAAGTTCCAGTCCTCCCACGTTAAATCGATTTTCTGGTTTAAAATTACCAGTTCCGACGGGTCGGCGTCTTGGGCGAGGAATCCGAACATCTACTAGGGGAGACCGAGTAGTGATAAGTGGGATGAGAGCTCGGATGACGCGTTCGTGGATGGCAAGTTATCCCTGCTTTGGGGGGAATCCACGTGGACTCCGCGAAAAATCTGAGGTGTCATTCTACGCACTTCGGGCCCATGTTCTGGGTGCTGGGGATGAGCCGAAAATCCATCATCCTTAGTCCTAAGGTTTAAACCCGGATGAGAGATGAATACATCCAAAGAAGAGAAATTAAAAAAAAATAAAAATATAAAAAAAAACCTCACATGCAAACAAACACAAAATCCATTCCTTTCAAGTAGTTTGACAATTGACGTTTTTCCTTTTTTTTTTTTTTTTTTTTTTTTTTTTTGCCGTTCTTTTCCTTTACTTGCATATTAAAAAGCCCTCAAATCCTATTCCCATCATTTATTGACGCTCCTCCCTCAGTTACCCTCCCCCCCATCTAAAATAAGCTTACCCCATCCTCTTCCCCCATTCCCCTCCTAATTCATCATTTATTATAGAGAACGGAGAGAGAGCGAGAGCGTTTAGGATAACCTTTTATTCAAATAACCCTTTCATTTTTTCTCTTATGAAACACGACTATCAATCAATCAATCAAATTCATTATTATTATTATTATTATTATTATTATTATTATTATTATTATTATTATTATTATTATTATTATTATTATTATTATTATTATTATTATTATTATTATTATTAGTAGTAGTAGTAGTAGTAGTAGTAGGTAGTATTAGAGGAAGTAGTAGTAGTAGTAGTGTTGCTTTTGTTATTATTATTATTATTATTATTATTATTATTATTATTATTATTATTATTATTATTATTATTATTATTATTATTATTATTATTATTATTATTTTTGCTGATGTTGCGGCAGAAGTAGTAGTAGTAAAAGTAATTATAACTTAAATGTATATATATATATGTGCGGCATAAGTTAGCATATATATATATATATATATATATATATATATATATATATATATATATATATATATAGTATATATATATATATATATATATATATATATATATATATATATATATTGAATAGGTAATCTTAATAATTATATTAAAAATCCATTACAACTTTATTAAAAAAGAAAAAAATTAATTCCTTTTTTTTAATCAGGTTTTATTTTGTTTTTCTTACTAATTAAAAACCAATTATAAATTTACCTCTCAATTTAGGCACTCTCTATAAACCCACCCAACCCATCACACAAAAACACACACACACACACACACCTACACACCTACACACCTACACACACACACACACACTTTTCACACTCTATCACACACACACACTAACACACACCTCGCACCTATTAGTTATCATTATCTATAGCATATAGATAAGAAGAAAGTATAGTTATAGGGTGAGCATATATATATATATATGTTATATATATATATATAGTTATATATATATATATATATATATATATATATATATATATATATATATATATATATATATATATATATATGTATATATATCGGTAAAGAAAAGCTAAAATTTTAAAAGTATACATAAAATTCCTGAAATATTTCTGCGTGCAAATCTGACCCCTAAATTTTCCCCTAATTCTGCGCCCATGTATACCGATATGTATAAAGAGGATATGATGCCATATACAGAATCACTCGCTCGTCAGTGAGTGACCATAACATTCACCCCACATTTTCTAGTTCGTCTATTACTTCTTTCTTTATAAGACACCACCTTTTCTTCCTAGACATTAGAGTTAGAGTTTGCATCTCACTCGCTCTTTTTCTTCATCTTTATTCAACTTCTTCACTCACACTTTCAAGATATTCAATTTCTTTTCCACAATCACGTCAATAACAAGAACTTCTGCACTCAAAAAGAACTACCTGATAACCTCAACATATTCCCAAGTTTAAACAGTTAGACGGAGTGCGACTATACAGTAGGTTCATCAATACCATCCCTGTATCAAGCTAGAACAGAGGGCACCCCCTCCCCCCCCCGCGCCAGTGAGGCTCTTCTTAGAGGTGCCCTAACCACTATGTATATTTTGTTGACAAAACAATTATCCGAAATCAAACAATCCTGATACAACTAACATTCAAAAAAGAATAAAACAAGTCATCGCGCAAACAAGCAGCAAGTTTGTCTTCCAATACCTTCATAGTAAGATTAGCCAGCACCAAATCTTTCCGCTCCAAATTGCACCGCACCGCATCTTTTTGAACTTGGGTGCCGCATGTACGACAACCTTACTTCATATATATTTTTATCATATTAGGTCTCTTCACAACTCAATTCCCAATTCCGCATTCATATTAATTCACCCACTCTCCCTTTATGGGAAGAGCAACAGAATCGCATGTCACAGGGCACGGTTTGACCCCCTCGTCCGGATCCTAGTTATAAACTACCTTGAGTACTTCCCTTCACAGATTAGGGCAGTGCCCGAAACCCAAAATTATACTCCCTCACCTTCCATACACACAATTTTCCAATCTTATATCTTTTATCTTATTAAAATCACCCATATATATATAGTATATATATATATATTTATATATAGTTATATATATAGTAATATATATATATAATATAGTATATATAAATATATATATATATATATATATATATATATATATATATATATACCTGTATATAGTTTATATATATATAGTTATATATATAGTTATAAGTTATATATATATATATATATATATATATATATAAGAGTTGAGTATATATATATATATATATATATAAAGGTAAATAAATATCAATATCAACATAGCAATATATATACAAAGGCACCATCAACTACAATATTATCCTTAATATTATTATTATTATTATTATTATTATTATTATTATTATTATTATTATTATTATTATTATTATTATTATTATTATTAATACATACAATTATAAATATAATTATTATTATTATTATTATTATTATTATTATTATTATTATTATTATTATTATTATTATTATTATTATTATTATTATTATTATTATTATTATTATTAGTGTGAGGAGAGATTGAAAAAAGGAAGATCCCTGTGTGTAAGGCATAGCAAAGATGATATATATATATAGCAGTTGAAAGTATATAGCTGTTGTTGCTGCTGGGTTGGTTATATGGTTAAGTTGAGCAAATATATATATATATATATATATATATATATATTTGTTATATATATATATATATAAGTTATTATATATATATATATATATATATATAAATATATTACAATAACTACAAATAAATATATATATATATATATATATATATATATATATATATATATATATATATATATATATATATATATATATATATATATATATATATATATATATATATATATATATATATATATATATATATATATTCCTCATCCTTATTACAATTAATAATATTAATGTAATTAGTGATTTAATTCTAGATCTAAATATTATTACTACTACTAATACTAATGATTAATGAATAACCATCAAGGTAGAATTATGCTCCATTAAACTTAAACATTTACGACCAAATCATATGAGCATGTTCTTAATGAGTTTGTATTTTCCCCTCCCCCACAATCTCCTCAACCTCCAACCCCCTCCTCCCCTCCCCCTTGTTTGAGAGAGAATTTATAAATAATGAAGATATTTAGAGGTGACCATTAAAGTTACTCAAACATCATTACCTACCTCCAAAACGTCCTTGTAATCAAACACCTCGCAATGTAAGAATATTCTCACATACATACTCACACGCACTCTCACACACGCACGCGCGCACAAACACACGCACGCACACACTCAAGCAGCTCTACAAGACAGCACACGCACACACTCAAGCAGCTCTACAAGAAAAGACAAAAAAATCTCACACGAGAGTCAATCTCACACCGCACGCACGCACACACACACACGCACGCACGCACACACACACACACACACACACACGCTCAAGCAGCTCTACAAGAAAGGACAAAAAAATCTCACACGAGAGAGTCAAGTTCATTAAACGGCCTTTAAATCGATGACAAGAACTGTGCCACAAATTCTTTCAAAACGACCCTTAGTGTCATAAGTAAAAAGAGCCAAAATCCCCCTTTAAAATAATAATAATAATACTCCATACCTTTAATTGTATATGGCTTACGAGGGGGGGGAGGGGGCGTAGGATTTGAAGTGGGAGTGACTGAATTGGGGCTAGGGGGGATGTGAAGAGCGAGATTCATACCTATCGCTGCCTGGACCTGGGGTCTCCACTCCCCTCAACTTCAATAAATGGGGGGGGAGAGGGTCAAAGGGTGTGATAGAAGTGGCACTAGTGGAGAGGGTGGGAGAATGTAGGCTAGAAATGGTACTACTGGAGAGGAAGGGAGAAGTTGGGGATACAAGTGGCACTACTGGAGATGGGAGTGAAAAAAATGGGGGGGATAGAAGTGGCACTCCTGCCGAGGGGGAAGGAATAGAATAGCGTGACACTAAAGAAAAGCTTTACAAAAACTTTTAGGGATTTAGGCTAAAAGGATTATTTACAACGCAAAAAAAAAAAAAAAAAAAAAAAAAAAAAAAAAAAAAAAAACACGCACAAACACTTAAATTATTTGATCCAAATTGCTTTTCTGGATCTTGAGAAACCTTTTCTAAAAAAAAAATATATGATGGTACTTTTCCATTATATAGGTCGTTGAAAAATTCGAAATTTTTAAGAAAAGTCAAAAAATATTTGGTAATTAATAAATCTTTGTAACAAACGTAAAATAAAAAAAAAAAGATTTGGTACTTAATAAATTTTTGCAACAAACGTAAAAGAAAAAAGAGAACGCAACAAAATACATTCAAACCTACGAATCATAATTTTAAGACTGCTAAACACCTTAAAAGGAAGTTTTATGTCACATGCCAATAATCGTTCTCTGCCAGACGTAAGATTATTATTATTATTATTATTATTATTATTATTATTATTATTATTATTATTATTATTATTATTATTATTATTATTATTATTATTATTATTATTATTATTATTATTATTATTATTATTATTACATGAATGTTCTACGAACATTTGTCTACCGGAGGGCAATGCCCTCGTATTCTCCTCTCCGACCATAGAATGGTGGATTTATAACCACTACACATGAATCTACTACTAACAATAAAAAACGAGACAATACCATTTTGTCTACAATTCTAAAGAGAAATGGCCCCTTAAGGCTTAAAGGGAGAATCAATGGATTTTTCTTTTAAAAATCCAAACACGCCCCAAACTAACTCACATTACGCACACACTCTTAAATTATACTATAACCAAAATTCTTTTTAGATATTATATATAAATTATAGTAAAGTTATTGCCTTGCTTTTTGGGCCCCAAAAAAATCCTACAAAAGATAATATATGAAAAGTAGAAATAGTATTTTTAAAAAGGTAACAAATTTAGTAACAATAGTAACAAAATAAACGGAGGTAAATCGTAGAAATAACACCAACATATCAACTTTATAGTTGTTAAAATTATGATATTTTTAGTTCGACTTAGAAAACAAACCAAAAATTTCAAAAGAATGAAAAAACTTCAAAATACTCGCGATCATATTTACAATATCTTAACCAAAGCATGAATATTTTTGTGATTTCTGAAAGTTTAGTGGTTGCTGAAAGAACAAAGGGAGAACTCTAGCTGAGTCAATGCTACGAAGATAGAAGTAAATAATGACGTTCTGATTGGACAATGATTATGATGGTCTGAGGCATTGGGTGTGTGGCTTTTGTTTTTATTCAGGAAGATAGCCGGAACAAAAGAAACTAATTGGCTCAGTATAAGGAACTATGAACTATTTTTAAGTCAAAAAGGCAGACAATTATTTAAATAGAAAAGAAGGGGAAAGATTTTCCCTCGAGACAAATGGTCAAAAAAGAACAAAGTGGGTGAAAATTAACAGAAATGAATGTTACGATTTACAGTTTTAAGCAGCTGTCAAAGCTATAAAGAAGGACCTTGAAATTAATCAAGATATTAAACACACTGAAAATCTAATTTTTTTTTTTTTTTTTTTGGGGGAAGGGGGTTAGGTTTTAGGTTTAATTATGGCTTAAACTTTATTCCTATCACTCTACCATAATGTACTGTAACATTGCAATCTTCATCGTTAGTGACAACAACTTTTGTTATTATTAACCATCTAAAAATAAGATAATTGTTTAAGAAAAATTTTGTGCAAACATTGACGAAAATTTTTCAAGCAATCTGGAAAAATGCAACAGAAAATATTGTTAATGAAAAAAGAATTACTCGTATCAAATTCAATGTAAAATGAAAATTTTTAATATTTTTAAATTGCTGTTAATGATAGAATAACTAATTATTTTATTCCCATATATATATATATATATATATATATATTATTTATATATATATATATATATATATATATATATATATATATATATATATATATATATATATATATATATATAAATATATAAATAAAAAATTATATAAATATATAAAATATTTAAATGGGAGTTATATATATATATATATATATATATATATATTATATTATATATATGTTATATATATATATATATATATATATTTTTATAAGATACATATCACATACACACACACACAATAACTCTCACAAATACACACACACACAATAATAATAATAATAATAATAATAATAATAATTATAAAAAATTGCTTGTTGTATTTTGAATAAACAATGTTTGTGATTTGAATTAAAACTTTTTTTTACTTCTCATATTTCAAGCAAAATGTCTCAAGCAAAACAAAAGTCAAATTTATTTTAAAGCTTGAATCAAAGCAAAGAAATCTCTCTCTCTCTCTCTCTCTCTCTCTCTCTCTCTCTCTCTCTCTCTCTCTCTCTCTCTCTCTCTCTCTCTCTCTCTCTCTCTCTCTCTCTCTCTTTCTCTCTTCTTCTTCTTTTTTTCTTCTTCTTTTCTTCTTTTTTTTTTCTTTCTCTCTCTTCCCTCCTCCAAGGGGGGGTCTCTC
>JABUQX010000439.1:22500-27500 GCA_015478945.1 Trachelipus rathkii | reverse complement strand
AATTCAAGTCACAGTCTTTTCCTTGAAGTTTATTACTCTTGCCGGGAGGACTCGGAGAGTATCTTGGAGTAAGAGACTCAGCTAAGTTTATGCTTTTCATTTCTTTAAATCTGACTCACTTTCTTTATATGAGCTGAAGGTATCATCAGCATAGGTTTACTCTTTATCTACATTCAATTTCTACTTGTGTAGGCATAACACAAATCTTGCATAAGTATAGACATGTAGACACTTTGAAGTTATATTGGAGTGCTACACATATATATATATATATATATATATATAGCTAGATATATATATATAATTTTTATATATATATATACATAAATATATATATATATATATATATATATATATATATCTTATATATATACTATACTATATATCTTTACCATATATGTAATATATGTATAATAATATAATAATAATATGTATAATAATAATGTTAATAATAATAATAATATAATAATAATATGTAATAATAATATATATGTAATAATAATAATAATAATAATAATAATATATAATAATAATATATGTATAATAATAATAATAATAATATATATATATATATATCATCTATAATAATATAATAATATAATATGTAATAATATGTAATAATAATATAATAATAATAATAATATGTAATAATAAATATATAATATAATAATAATATATAATATATATATATATAATAATAATAATAATAATATATGTAATATAATATATATGTAATATATATATATATATATATATATATTGTTAGTTCTCTCTCTCCTTCCTTCTCCGTCCATTTTAGGCTATTTTCTTTTATGCCTTCATTCAATTTTTGCTTTTACCGACATTGGATTTTTATGTGCGCAAGCAATTCTCTTTCTTATCAACTCAAAGTTTTTATTGTGCATTCAACTTTGCATCTTTGACACGCTTTCCCAAATCCTGTTACTTATATCCTTTCTTATATACAGGAGAGTTAGAAAATAGTTTTCGGTTAGGGTTTTATATATATATATATATATATATATATATATATATATATATATATATATATATATATATATATATATATATATATATATATATATATATATATATATATATATATATATATATATATATATATATATATATATATATATATATAGGCAAGGCGAATTCTCCGTTCTCTTTCATTCCGCTCAGAACTTCAACCAACGTCGCATCGTTCTTAGTTTGTGTCCTGAATTTTTCGCTCCGCTTCTGACGTCACGATCAGTTTTATAACGTGTGCCTTAGCTGTGTTATTCTTTTGTGGTTTTTTAAATCTATTTTTCTCCAGTAAGCACTGGGTAGGTTATGGAAAGGTTTTTATATTTTAATTTTTATATTTTTGTAACATTTACTGTTATAAAGTGTTTTTTTTTTATTTTTATATAAGTGAAAAAAAGTTCATATTATGCACAGTGTAATTTTATATATTATATTTTGTTTTGTAATATTTCTTTATAAAATAATTTTGGATATCAGAAATGTTAATTTCGCACACCCCCTATCGAAGGATTTCTTCAGCTTTCTAATTACTTTATATATTTTTATTGTAAATTTATTATTATTATTATTTTTGTTGTTATTTTTTTACTGTCAATTAATATTTATATTTATATTTTTTATATAGTTTTTTTTTGCTACTCTTTTGCTGTTTTGTGAATGAAAAAGAAAATTGCGTCATCTTTATCTCCTTCTACGTTGGTCCCAAGCCAACAAATGGTGACCTTGACTTAATCAACACCGCCTTTGCCGCATCTCTCCTCTAGGGTCTTCAAGAGGAACACAGCACCTGTCCTTGTCTCTCCTTAGACCTGCAAGAGGTCTCTCTCAACCAGAAGCAGCTGTTCCTGGCCTACCATAACCTCCTATTGTTTGTTCAATATTATTACTATTTTACTAAATTGGGGGCCCGTTTGTTAACTACAAGTGCTTGTGCAGAAACATTTATTTCCCCACTTCTAATGAGATAATTTTTTTGTGGGGTCTATTGGCCCTTGTTTTTTTTATATTGTGCATACCCCCCTTAATTTTAAATATTTTTAATATTTATAGCTAGCTAGGCAGGTCCCACAGTAAAGCCCTGTGGCATATTTTTTAACTTTTTTAATTATTTATTTTTAACTATAGTGGCTCCGATCAAGGAAGACATTGTTCAAGATGTCAACGTGACTTCGGCTCGGCTCAGACTCAAAAAGTCACAACTTATAATGGTAAGTTTACCGAGAATCACCTTGACCTGACCTTCACCATCTTGGAGTTGCAATTTGGAGGCTACCAATGAAAGTGATCGCTTTCGCGCGTTACTTAGTATTTTGCCCTTCAAGGTCCTACAAAGATTGAGGGATGTGTTGCCTCAATTACTCATAAACAACCAGCCATACTCTCAACTTAAAGACGAACTTTTAGTTAGGTTAGGAGTAACAGACTCGGATAAAATAAAAAAAACTTCTTGAAAATGAGAGCTTTGGAGACAGGCTACCCTCCGCTTTACTGTCGAAAATGTTGGGATTGTTAGAGAATCCACCTGTTGGTCCTTGTAATAATATTGTCAGGCAGCTCTTTCTCCAAGAGCTCCCTACCGAGCTGCAGTTACAGCTAGCCACAGTTGATCCTAATTGTACGCTACACAAGCTCGCGGCACTCGCAGATCGTATTGTAAAAGCACAGCCTCTTACGGCTCAGAATGTACTACCTGTTGCCTATTGTGTCTTCACCTTGCCACCAGGTCAAGGGTCCCAGTTACCTACTAATCCGCTGGCGCAATGTTTAACAAATGTAATCTACTCTCCTTCCGCCCAAACCGCTGTGCTTGAAGCATGTATCGCTACTTTAGAGAGTGTGATATTCGACCTTACTATTTGAATTCGCATTCATGAAGCTCTTCCTACTTATTTTCAGTCTTATCCTCCCCCCTCCTCCTCCTCCTCCTCCTCCTCCTTCTTCTTTTTTTTCTTCTTCTTCTTCTTCTTCTTCTTCTTCTTCTTCTTCTTCTTCTTCTTCTTCTTCTTCTTCTTCTTCTTCTTCTTCTTCTTCTTCTTCTTCTTCTTCTTCTTCTTCTTCTTCTTCTTCTTCTTCTTCTTCTTTTTCTTCTTCTTCTTCTTCTTCTTTCTCTCAATATTTTCGTTCTCCTCCTCAGCATCGTCGTTTCTATCGCCGTTTACCCACCCCATCCAGCCAATCTGCTGCTCAACCGCATCTTCAGCCTCAAACCACACCTTCTTCTCAAACTTTTCCCGCACCTCCTACGCACCATCAACAGGGAGTATATTTCAACCATAACCGATGGGGTGACCAGACTTGCAACTGCATCAAACCTCGTGCTAACAATTTAAACTTCATTGTCACACCATAAAAGCGCATGGTGTGGCTAATCAAGCGTCTCATCTCCTTTGCGTTTACGACCCTTCTAACGCTTTATTCTACCTTATCTCCACCGGATCTTCTTTTTCCGTTTTACCTCGTTCTTTTTTTGCAAAAGAAACGTGCCGCAGAACCTTTAGGAGATCTGCAGGCTGCTAGCGGTTCCATCATTCGCACTTACGGTACCAAACAGCTTCATCTCACCCTTTCTTTTCACCGAGACTTTCTCTGGAATTTTGTTATTCCGATGTTACTCTACCTATTATTGGTGCTGACTTTCTTTCCCCCTTCAATATTCTTGTTGACCTACATCACAACCGCTTGATCGATTATGAGACTCAGTTCTCCTCTGCCTGCATCCGTGCCACCTCTTCCATCAACGGTATCCACCTTCCTTCAGGTAACAACCCTTTCGAATCCCTTCTGTCTTCCGACTTTCCCGATCTTGTCTCTCCCATCTGGACTTCCCGGAGGTTAAACACAACGTCGTCTACCACATAGAGACGAATAGGAGACCTCCCCACTCCCACGCCCGTAGTCTTGCCTATGACAGAATACAAACTGCCAAGCAGGAGTTCAACACTCTGCTTCAGCAAGGCATCATCCGCCCTTCCAAGTCCGACTACGCTTCCCCTCTTCACCTTGTGCTCAAACCCAACGGTGACTACCACCCTACTGGAGACTACAGATGCTTAACGCCATCCAGATAGGTACCCTGTCCCTCACATACAGGATTTCACCGCCAATCTTTCTGGATGTAACATCTTTAGCAAAATAGATCTTGTGAAAACCTTTTATCAGATTCCTGTCCATTATGCTAACGTCAATAAAACTGCCGTTATAACCTCCTTCGGTCTTTTTGAATTATTACGTACCTCTTTCGGTCTTCGAACCGCAGCACAATCGTTCCAACGTTTTATCCTCCGCGGATTGTCCTTTGTCTTCGCTTACCTAGATGACCTAACATAGAACATGGCATACGTGTCAATTCTTTGAGATGTGTGCTCGGCGTCTCTTCATTAACCTTCCTTGGACACTATTTCTTCCGAGGGTATCCGTCCTCTCGATGACCGTGTTTCAGCCATCCCATGCCCGTGAAAGTGCGTCAACTCCAGAGATTTCTCGGCATGGTGAATTTCTATCACCGGTTCATCCCGTCCGCTGCAGAAATACTTCGTCCTCTCAACGCTCTTGTTAAAACTGTTCGAAAAGGTTCTTCGAACTCTGTCACCGTCGACTGGAACGACGAGGCTCGCGTATGGCGAGCCTCGTCGTTCCAGTCGACCTTCACCTTTATCAATGAAATCCTGGCTTCTTCCGTTCTTCACGCTTTCCCCTCTACTTCTGCACCTACTTGGATCCATACCGACGCTTCAGACTATGCAGTCGGTGCTGTGCTGCAACAGTTCTTAGAAGGTGAGTGGCATCCCTTGGCGTTCTTTTCCAAGAAGCTTCAGCATGCCGAGGTACGTTACAGCGCCTTTAGAAGGGAATTGCTGGTTATTTATCTTGCTATAAAACATTTCCGCTATTTCATCAACGCTTCGACCAAGTCAACATAGACTTAATTGGTAATCTTCCTTCTTCCAACGGTTACACCCACATCCTTACCT
>JABUQX010000439.1:5000-10000 GCA_015478945.1 Trachelipus rathkii | reverse complement strand
GAAAAATAATACAAGAAGAATACAGCCAGCCACAACCACAGCAACAGCACAAAGAACAACGCCATTCACTAATCATGATCTTCTACATCTGAGACCAATGAAGCCTTGAGTTAATACAATCAGAATCAACATCCCAACAACAACAACAACCACTCCACAGCAACAACCAAGAAATGCCATTCACAATCATGATCTTCTACATCTGAAACCGATGAAGCCTTGAGTTAATACAATCGGAATCAACACCCCAAACAACAACGACAACAACAACAACAACAACAACAACAACAACAACAACAAAACCAATCACGGCCATAATCTTCTACACCCGAAACCACAATGACTACTGCTACTACTACTACCACAGCGCCAATGACTACTACTACTACTAAAATAACATTTTTAGAAATCTGAATACCTTGATGGGCAGAGAGATAATTGGAATAGGATGTTTCTCTCATATTCTGCATAATACAGTGCAATGTGGTAGCGATTCCCTATCTGATGATGTTGAAGCTGTAATTGTAGAAATATATTTGTATTTTTACATTTTTGCCGTTCGAGTAGAAGAGCTTAAGGAATTTTGCTATTTTGTTGAGATTGAGTATAAACAGCTCCTTGGATAAAGCAAAACAAGATGGTTTGCTTTAATGCCTGTTATCGAAAAATCAGAGGTTTTGAAAATGTTTTTTTTTTTTTGAAAATCCCCATGCTGAAATATGGCTTCATTTCTTCATTCCCAGACAGCTTCTTTTCGCATAGTTGTTATGAAGATTGAAGGAGCCGATATATATATATATATATATATATATATATATATATATATATATATATATAGTTTAATATATATATATATATATATATATATATGAGAGAGAGAGAGAGAGAGATATTATATATACATATGTATAGGTATGTAAGAAGATTTTATATTATATTATATATATAATATATAATAATATATATATATATTAATATATATATATATATATATATATTATATATATATTATTAGTTCCCCACTTGTGATATATATATATAAAATTTGGACGGGATGGGAACTCGAATACCATATTTATATTATATATATATATGTGATGGGCAGGTAAGCCGAAGCTTAGCTGACCGTGCTGAGCGGCCTTCCAGTCCTTATCTCAATTTATATTTTTATACAAATTGAACTCAAAGTATATTTTTAGTATTGAAAATACGAAGAATCCGAACTTGAAGAAATTCGCAGTGGTATTTTCGGTCACCTTTTCAATTTGCATGCGTCTGTAAATCAGTATTTTAAATCTTCAAAGCCAGGTTTTCGTACGCATGCAAATTGAAATTTTAATCGATATTACCACTATCAGTCGTCTATAACAAGAATCTAAAGAAGTTTTCTTCGCATTTCTTTCTTGGGACAATTTGCGCGAAGAATTCACCGAGTTTTCGATGATGGCAATCAAAGAACTGCTGCCATTCGACAACACTTACTTGTGAAAAACTGTATTCTCATCATATTCTAAAACTAAAACGAAGTATCGAAACAGAATTGATGAGGCTCTAGACAGGTGAATATAAATGTCACAATTAAATAGGAAGATAAAAAAAGAATTTGCATACCAAAGAAATAACACGCACTGCTCATTAAAATGAAATTTTTTAAGTATGTTGCCTTGACCCAAGAAAACATATGGTGCATTTTATATAAGTTACACTAAAAATGTTTCGGGGTTCTGACATGCTGAGCAGAATTTAAAAGGATTCGCGCCTAATATGATTGGGAAGCACTAGCGACTAGGACAACCTATAGTATAATTATTATATAATAGATATATATATAAATATAATATATATATATATATATATATATATATATATATATATATATATATATATATATATATATATATATATGATATATAATAAAAAAACATATATGTATATAATATATAATATATAATATATTATATATATATATATAATATTAATAATATATATATGATATATATAGATATATATTATATATCTATATAATTATATATAATATATATAGTTATATACTAATATATATATATATATATATATATATATGCTATATATATACAAAATATATATATATATATATATATAATATATATATATATACATATTATATATAATATTATATATATATTATATATTATATATATATATTATATATATATAATATATATTAATATATTATAGATATATATAGTATATATATAATTCATAATGCATAAATAAACTAAAAGTAGTCCCTCCTATATTTATATATATTGCTTTAAATAAAAAAAGTAGTCCCCCTTATTTATATATCATTAAGAGAGAATGGTAACTTTCTTACCTGTGGCAGCATCAAGATATAACTAAGAGATGCGAAAGGCAACAAAATAAACAATTTTATACTTCAAAATTCACACACACACACACACACACACACACACACACCACACACACACAGCACACACACACACACTTCCGATATTTTAAAAAAAAAAACAAAAAACTTGAAATAATTTCAGTTAAAAAAGGTGGACGTATAATTGTAAATGAATAATTAAAAACAAAATGTTTATACATAAAATAGTCTCATTATATTTTAAAATATGATGTAAAGCAGTAAAAGCAAGTTTTAAGCAGGTTAGAAAGCAGTAAACAGTAAAGCAGTAAAGCAGATATACAAAGTTTCACACTGTTGCTAGGTAACTACCTATGAATTTATGTTCATTGACTTTAAAGGTGCAAAATAAATGTATTATGAAATTTCTTTTAAAATTTATTTTTTGCTCAGTATGTAATTGGCTTGACTCTGATTCTTGAGCTTGTGTTGTTGTTGTTGTTGTGTTGATGTTGTTGTGGTGTTGTGTTGATGTGTTGTTTGTTGTTTGTGTTTTGTTGTTGTGTAAGCGTAGATGGTGTTACATGATTGTGGTTGTCTTTTGTCTTTATTCTGATATGTAATAACTCCAAGTTTCATCGTCCTCATATTAATTTTATAAGTTTCTTTTAAAATTTATGTGCTTGTGTGTGTTTGGTTTGTTAGTTTGTGTTTGTGTTTGTGTTTGTGCTTGTGTGTGTGTGCTGTGTGTGTACGTGTCTGTGCGTCCGTGCATTGTTTGTGTGTGTGTGTGTTTTGTGTGTGTGTTTTGTGTGTGTGCTGTGTGTGATGTGTGTGTGTGTGTGTGGCCTGTGTTAGTGGGATGTGTGGTGTGTGGTGTGTGATGTGCTGTGTAAATTGAGTGTAAAATTGTTTATTTTGTGCCTCGGCATCATTAGATGCATTTTGATTGTTCCACAAGCAAGAAATTCCATTTCTCTTATTATATAAATAAGGTGGGGACTACTTTTTGTTCTATTTAAAGCATATATATAAATAAGGTAGGACTAACTTTTAGTTTTATCTTAAGTCATTTTTATTCGGTGATAGAATATTCATTTTAAGACAAAGTTTGTTGATAATATATATAATTCGTAAATTTAAATATATATATTATATATATATATATATAATATATACTATATATGTATAATATATATTATATATATAATTAAAATATTAATTATTTGGTTATATATATTATATATATAGTATATAATAATATATATATATAATATATATATATATATATATATATATAGTATATATATTATATATATATATATTTAATATATTATATATAATAATATATTATTAAGTTATATATATATATATATAATATATATATATATTATAATATATAATATATAGTATATATATATATATATATTATATATATATATATAATATATATATTAATATATATTTAATATATATATTATATTATATATATATTTTATACTAAGTTCGTCTAGTCAGTGCTTCCATCATTAATTAGCGCGCTGAACATCCTTTTAATTCTCTCAGCATATCAACACCCGAAACATTTTAGTGTAAACTTATATAAAATGCACATATGTTCTTCTTGGCGTCAAAGGAAGATTTAAAATACTGATTTACAGGCGTGATATTTCTTTTGTATGCAAATTCTTTTTATATCTTCCTATTTAATTGTGACATTTATATTCACCTGTCTAGAGCCTCATCAATTCTGTTTCGATACTTCGTTTTAGTTTTAGAATATGATGAGAATACAGTTTTTCACAAGTAAGTGTTGTCGAATGGCAGCAGTTCTTTGATTGCCATCATCGAAAACTCGGTGAATTCTTCGCGCAAATTGGCCCAAGAAAGAAATGCGAAGAAAACTTCTTTAGATTCTTGTTATAGACGACTGGCAGTGGTAATATCGATTAAAATTTCAAAATCTACGTCCGAAAACCTGGCTTTGAAGATTTAAAATACTGATTTACAGACGCATGCAAATTGAAAAGGTGACCGATAATACCACTGCGAATTTCTTCAAGTTCGGATTCTTCGTATTTTCAATACTAAAATATACTTTGAGTTCAATTTGTATAAAAATATAAATTGAGATAAGGACTGGAAGGCCGCTCATCACGGTCAGCTAAGCTTCGGCTTACTCTCTCTCTCTCTCTCTCTCTCTCTCTTGAGGACTCTCTCTCTCTCTCTATATTATATATATCACAAGATAATATATTAATATATTATATATATTAATAATATATTAATTAATCAATAATAATTAATAATAATAATAATAATAATAAAAAATAAAATTTATTTTGTCAAGAAATCCGGATCTTTCTTTTATCCCCTGGAGCTAAGAGATAAAATCCGAGAAAAGCTTACCTTTCTGACCACAATTCCTCCGATTTTAATCCCATGGAGTTCACGGTTAATTAGTTATAATTCAACCATGAAGTCGAAATAAAAAAGACATGGGAATGAAAATTTATTCATTTTATTTAATGTTAAAATATACTTTGAGTTAAATTTGTATAAAAATATAAATTGAGATAAGGACGAAGGCCGCTCAGCACGCTCAGCTAAGCTTCGTTTCTCTCTCTCTCTCTCTCTCTCTCTCTCTCTC
>JABUQX010000438.1:5000-15000 GCA_015478945.1 Trachelipus rathkii | reverse complement strand
GAATTTATAAGTCTTAGAATGCTTGTTTCGTAGATTATGTTCCGAGTCAAACTCGAAATGTAAAGGATGTAAGTAGAGAATATTGACTTTTATATACTTGGATTTTATTGTAACCAACTCCAAATTTAAGAGTTTATGTAGAGAGATTCCGGAAGGTTTTTAAAATGATACATCCATTTATCCTTAATTCCATCTGTTAAAGATTTTATAATATCACTTTGCCGGGAAAACTTCCATGCCAAATAAATTTAAAAAATTTTTTATGCCCAACATGACGTACCTGTTTAAGAAACAGCTTTAGACTCCTGTTAAAAGAACAGCTTACTGTGAATTGAAGTTCTGTAAAAGAGAAACGTGTTTTGTATGTGCGAAAAAAAATGTTCCGTTGTACATGTTGATATGTTTTAGCAATGTGTACGTTTTGACCCTGATATACAGTTCAACAATTCTGGTAGTGTCTTTTACCATGAACAAGACAGTAATATATATATATATATATATATATATATATATATATATATATATATATATATATATATATATATATATATATATATATCTATATATAATATATAGTGTGTATTATTATTGTGTGTGCGTGTAGTGATGTGTGCGTATAGGTGTGTGTGTGTGTGTATAGGTGTGTGTGTGTGTGTGTGTGTGTGTGTGTGTGTGTGTGTGTTTTTGTGTGTCTGCGTGTGTGTGTGTGCGCGCGTGTTACTCGTATATATGAATAATGTAAGGGTAGATAGAGCAAGAATTTGGCAATTAGTGATTGCCGGATAATGTTTTTAGTGGTCAAAAAAGGGAAGAGAAAATTTATGGGATAAGTTAGGCATTATTAGAGATGTCATTTCTAATGATAAATCATACTTAATAATTTATTCAAAAGAAAAATCTTTTAAAATCTATCCTATAGGATTCGTGGATCTCTCTCTCAAGCCATTGCAAACTGTAAGTAGCTGTTAGGAGAATGATTATTTAGTTTTAATGATGTATGTTGAGGATACTCAGTAAGCCTTAAGATGTATTTGAAGATGTAGTTATTGGAATATAATGTATAATTTAATCCTATCATTATTTCATTGTTTTTCCTTTTTTAGTGAACACTAAATCACGAACCAGGCATAAATTTTGTACGCCTTTACTATTCCATATGCAACATAGGTCAAAGAGAGGTCACCCGAAAGGTCAGTCGCAAGTCATTTTGGGTCATTCTAAAGATCACGTGATTTTCTGGTGATTTTCCAGGTAAAAACTTAAATTGATTAGTTGCGATAGCATTGTTAATTAAAATCAAAAGCGTTTCTCCAATTTGCGACGTTGTTTTGCTTAACAAATAGTCAAGGCGTGAAAATTATGAATATTCCATTCATTTCCAATATATATATATATATATATATATATATATATAATATATATAAATATATATTATATTATATATATAATATATCTATATATATATATATTATATTATCATAATATATATATATAGTATATATATATATTATATATATATATATAATTATAATATATATTTATAATGTGTGTATAATATATATATATATTATATATACTATATATATTATATATTATATATATATATATATATATATAATATATATACTATATATATTATATATATATATTTATATATATATATATAAATTATATATAATATATAATATAATAAATATATATATAATTATATAGATTATATATATATATAATTATTATATATATATATATATACTATTTTATATATATATATATATATATATAATATTATATATTATATATATGTATTATATATATATATTATATATATATATATATATATTATATAATATATATATATTATATAATATATATATATAATATATATACTATATAGTATAACCCTATATACAATTTTGCTGGTTTTACAGGATGGCTCAATGCAAAGTGTCCATGTAGGTGATTCCCGTGCAGCATGCACGACCAGTTCGAACCCGGAGGAGGCAGGTTCTTTATCTATCTTGCGTAAGTGTGAATATTTAACAGCTATTTATTGAGATTAAGTAATCTTTTATATATATATATATTATATATATATATATATATATAATATATATTATATATATATATATATAATATATATATATAATATTATATATATATAATTATATATATAGTATTATATGTGTGTGTGTGTGTGTGTGTGTAGGTGTGTGTGTTGTGTGTGTAAGTGTGTAAAATATGGGTGAATCTAATATATTATTATATATTTTATTATTATTATTTATTATTCTTATTAATTACTTATTATTATAATTATTATTATTATTATTTTATATATTATTTATTTTATTATTCATTATTATTATTATTATTGATCTATTATTATTATTTTTTAATTATTATTATTATTATGTATTTTATATTATTATTATTGATGTTATTATATATTTTATTATTAATTATTATATTATATTATTATTATTATTATTATTATTATTATTATTATTGTATCTTGTATTATTACTATTCTTTACACAATGTAACAAGAAAAATGTTTGTTCTGATTTTTCTTTTGTTTTCTATTCCGTTTTTTTATGTAGATTCTCAAATATGTTTTTGTTTTCTCTAGCCATCGACGTTTTTGTGTTACGCACGGCATGGAAGTAATTTATTGCATCCCATTTTGTATGGTGGTTACCGTTACACACACACACTCTCTCGCGGTTTCTTCTGACTTTTTTTTTGTTTTATTCATTTCATTACAGATTTCAAATATGTTTTTAGTTTTTTTCTCATAGCATCGACCGTTTTGTGATTACGACGGCAGGAAGTTTTATTGCATCTCTATTTTGTATGGTGGTTCCGTTACAAGAAAAAAAACAATTTATAAATACTATATTAGGTTTATGTGTACAATTTGTAAAACTATCTACATTCTAACGATTCCTTTAAATGTTCTAATGGTGGTCTCTAGTAATTCCATTTTTTGGTGTTAACGACGGCAGGAAGTCTTTATTGGATCCTCATTTTTGTATGGTGGTTTACCGTTACAAAAAAAAAAAATTTTTTTTTGGTTTCTTGTGATTTTTCATTGTTTTATTCAGTTCTTTAATGCGATTTCAAATATTTCTTAGTTTTTCCTTAGCATTCGACCGTTTTTTGTGTTACGATGGCAGGAAGTATATTTTAACCACAATACAAAATCGAGAAGTGCCAATAAATACTTCCTGCGTCGTACACAAAACGGTCGATGCTAGAGAAAAACAAAAATATTTGGAATCTGCATAAAAAACTGAATAAAAACAATAAAGCAAAATCGGAAAAGAAAGAAAAAAATTTTTTTTTCTGTAATGGTAAAACCACCAAACAAAATGAGATGCCAATAATTATTTCCTGCTGTCGTAACACAATAACGGTCGATGCTAGAGAAAAACTAAAAATATATTTGGAATCTGCATAAACTGAATAAAAAACATAAAAAAATCAGAAGAAACAAAAAAAAAATCTTTTTTTGTTACATTGTGTTATTCTCTTACATTTTAAACCTAATAATAGGTCACTAGATACCTTGCGGAATAATATTCTTTATGTTGAACAAGACGAACTTAACAACTTTTGATTGGCCGAAATGTACTTAAATTGTATTCAGTAAATGTACTCTGTAAATTATTGGAGTACATTTGCATTTTATTATAAATTACTAAAATAACTATTGTTGGTTGTTCCGATCACGCTCCCTGAGGGATATATGGACACTAAATATAATAATAAATATCTGCAGCAGGGACAAACCCCAAGAGTCACAGTTACATTAAGTATTATTTGAAAACAACCGATTTTAACCATAAGTTCACTCACTACCTTGCTATCTAAATTTGTCATCCCTGGAATTTGTGGCTCCTTAGACCATCTATGAACCGTAACATTTTTAGAATAATGAGATAGTCTTTTGGCATCTATATAAAATAATAAAAAAGTGTAAAATATCAAGAAAATTTAGAGCAGTATTAGGAAGAAGCTCTCTTTATCAATTGTTAACAAACTGTTATTCATCTTAATGAAGGTAAACTTGAAATATTAGTATAATTATATATAATATATATATAATTATATATATATATATATATATAATATAATTATTATATATATATATATATATATATATATATATATATATATATATATATATATATATATATATATATATTATATATATATATATATATATTATATATCAGAGGCAACTCCTACACTCGGGCTTAGCACTAGTTATCATTATAGAAACGATCAATCTTCTACAAATTTCATAGTTACGATAAAATTCTCTTAATTTTTTTGGCGAAAATGGTCATATGAAAGAAATTTTTTACTAATATTATATACAGATATTTAAAATTTTTATAAAATTTTTTTTAAGGAATAATGCTATTTTTCAATCAATATAAAAGCTAGCGCCTTAGCTTCTCGAAGGAGCGAGGAAAAAGAATAACAGTTACCCATGGCAATAAATTATATTTTAAGCAAACGTAAAATAGCAATAATATTGATATATAAACTATAATAAATATATATATATATGATATTATTATATATATATATATATTATATTATATATATATATATATATTATATTATAATATATATATATATATATATATATATATATATTTATATTCAATATATATATAATATATCTCAATATATATATATACTATAAATATATATATATATATATATATATATTTATATAGTTATATATATATAATATATTAATAAATATGATATATATATATATCTTAATATATTATATATATATCTATATATATATTAATTATACTGGTAATATATTATATCTAATATATATATACTTATATATATATATATATAATATATATACGGTATATAATAACTATATTATATATATATTATATTATATATATATATATATATTATATATATAATATATATTAGAGAAGAGAGAGAGAGAGAGAGAGATGAGAGAGAGAGAGAGAGAGAGAGAGAGCGCGAGAGAGCTCGACTGAGTTAAAATGTTACTCGGGAGTAGCTCGCATATATACTATATATATACTATATATTATATATATATATCATTATAAATAATATATATATATATTCATATATATATATACTTGAGATATTCCAGTATGATATGGCACGCGTCTCTACTCTCCAGTCCCCTCCTTTGAATTTCCTCCTTCTCTTTGCTACTTGTGTCTAGCTTCCTTCAAAATCGCTCAATATCGGCTGTGTTGATGGGGCGGACTCCTTCTTCTTTTTCTGTCAATGGTGGTGTTCTTCAGGGTTCTGTCTATCTCCTACTTTATTCCTATTTTCGTACAATAAATCTTCTCACCTGCACATCTACTCTATCCATCATATGCCGATGACTCGACCGTTCATTCTTCAACTCATTTCAATTCTGCTGCCTCTTTTACTCTAGAATTGCCTCTCGCCTTAATCTTTCCGATTATATTCTCCTGATCTGGATATAATTGTCGCGGCGTGGGTCACTCAACTTTGCGAAATCATCTTCAAAACCCAACTTTAACAAATCTCCCCTCTCTAAGACACTTCTAACTTCTCTCGTTCGGCGTTTCCTCGTTCTCTTCTGTTGCCAATCTAAACATCCTGTGACTTAACGATAAACAAAAAAAATGTCTTGGAAACCACACATCACACACGTTTGCTAGGCCGGGCCTGAAAAGAAACTGAGTTTCTGTTTAGACTGGTGAGAGTTTTTTTCGCTCTTCTCGATTATCCGCTATACAAAGGTTTCTCATCCGCCTTTGAATGGAGGTACTGCTCTCATATTGGGAGGGTGGGGGGCCTTTGGTTTCGCCCGCTTTTTGATTAGGGTCGAGCTCAAAGCGCCAAAAGGCTTTAAAACTGTCTGTACTTTCCAGTTCACTTGACGCTCTACTCTTTGGGGCGCGATGTTTGTGTTTTATCTCTATTCTAGAGGTACCGCAGCGGCAGGTGCTCGAGGCTAATTTATCACTGCGTACCCACCACCTATACGCACGCCCTTACAACAAGGGGTGCTGTATCTACGCACGAGTTTTGTGTTGATATGTAATCCAGGTTAGTTTCGCTTGATATTCTTAAATCTATTCTTCAACCTCTGTTCTGTGGAATTCTCTTCCATCTTCTGTGTTTCCTGCTGAATTTAATCTCCCTCACTTTAAAGCCTGCATGATTTGCGCTAGAGGGTGAACTTTTGAGCGAACTACACCCCCTCCTTGTATAGGGCTTTGCCCGTGAGTGGTGGTGATCACTGCTGTATAAAAAAAACGAATTTCTTAATACCATAATAATAATTAAATTGATAACTGTTATTAATTTATTGATTTTCATTAATAAAACATGGATATATAAATGAAATTGGTGCTTAATCTTTATTATCAAACACTTGTATATTATTGTTATTATATAGATAATTCAATGCATTTCTTGCCTACAAATTTGGGCAATTGATCAGATTTAGTTATAATAGTATGGCACAAATTATTATATCATTCCAATGTTTGAATTTTAGGGAATAGACAGACGCGGGGGCCAGAGCCCACACACGTCTTCACAGCTCTGTGAATTGTGGCAGACTCCCTTATACTCTGTATAAAATCGCCCAGGTTTGGCAAAAGACGCCAAACTCTTTAGGAATCTTAAATCTGATTAGTTAATTCAATTTAGGTTATATAAGAAAGCGTTACTAGGTGCAAGAAAGTTAACACCTTTTTACAATGAAATTCATAGAAAAATAAGTTTACATGTATTATTTATAAGGTACGATTTTATCGATATATATATATATATATATATATATATATATATATATATATATATAATATATATATATATATATATATATATATATATATATATATATATATATATATATATATATATATATTAATATTATATTATAATTTTATGAATATATTATATATATATATATATCTATAATATTATATATAATATATTATACGTATATATAATATATTATATATAAATTTATATATATTATATATCTATATACATAAGATTTACATATATCATTATTGATAAATATTAATAAATAGATAAAATATAAATTACCTATTATATATATATATATATATATATATGTATAATATATATACTATATATATATCTATATACTATATTATATATATTATATATATATATATATATATATATATAATATATATATTACTTATTTTACGAATTAAATTTATATAGTCATTTACAGGTATTTTTATATTATATAAAGTTATATATTATATATTTATAAATATGTTATATATTAAATTTACAATAATTTTTATATTATATATATAAATATCTATATATATATAATATATATAATATATAATTATATATTATATATATATATATATATATATATAATATATATATATATAATATGTGTGTGTGTGTGTGTATATACCGTCACTCGACAGTAGAGCGACTGAGCTGCGAGACAAAAGGACATAGCTCGATCCCTTGTCCGAATCTTAGGCAGCAATTACCTAGAGTAGTTTCCCTCCTAGAATGTGGCTATGCCCGTGAGGTGTGAACTTTTATAAGGTAATTATTTACAGAAAGGGCCTCTAAACAGATTTTTATAAAAATCACAGTTTAGACTAAAAAAAATAGTAATGAAGAATAACAAAATCAACGATCGGTCTCTTTAGGAAAAAAAGTTACAGCCTCTCAAAGTTTGGAATTTTTCCTTAGGGTTTTCTTATTAAAAACACTGACCGGAATTTCTTTTTAACGTAATTTACAAAATAGGCGGAAGGGAAGACTGTATAAATGAAGAAATAGTAGCATAGGCATGGTTGACAGAACTCAATCTAGGTTTACGGCAACGTAAATCCATCTAAGTTAGGTCTAGGTTTAAGGTATCGTCAATCTATCCAGGTTAGGTCTCGGTTTAGGACCCTACTAGTTCAGGTTATGATATGTTTTGTTAAGTATACACAAAGTAAATCTGTGTATACTTAGCAAATACTATCATAACCTGAACTAGGATGGTCCTAAAGCGACCTCGAGGCTCGTTCAGTTTTTATAAGAAACTATGGAAAACTCCAAAACTTTGACGAGGCTGTAATTTTTTCCTGAAAAACCCCGATCATTGATTTTTTTTTTGTTCTTCATTACTATTTTTTTTATCTATACTGTGAGTTTTATAAAAATGTTTAGAGGTCCTTTCTGTAAATAATTACCCTTTATAATATATATATATATATATATATATATATATTCTATATATATATATATATATATAATTATATATTATATATTATATAATTATATATATATATATATATATATATATATATATATAATATAATATATATAATGTACATATTACATATACATATACCATATAAATACTAATAAATATATATATATATGAAGTATGAAATATATATGAAAAATATGTATATTTGAAATAGTGTCTAATATTTTTATAAAGCAGGGTAAATATAAATATTATATATATATATATATATATATATATATATATATATTATATATATATAATTATATTATATATATATATTATATAATATATATATATATAGAGAGAGAGGGAAGAGAGAGAGAGAGAGAGCGAGAGAAGAGCGAGAGAGAGAGAGAGAGAGAGAAGAGGAGAAGAGAGAGAGAGAGAGAGAGAGAGAGGAGAGAGAGGAGAGAAAGAGAGACGAGGAGATGTGAGAGAGTATTGGAGGGATACTTCGAAGAATCTGTATATACATGGCGCAGTCATGCAAGAGGTGAAAAGTTGAAATGCGTGTGTGTTGTTGGTGTAAGAAGAATAGTTATTTCTAGACATGGTGTAATTGTAGGGAGAGGTAGAGTGAGAAATTTGAAGAGGGGTAAATCGGCGGTATAGATAAAATTACCACGTCAAATGATCACGAATGGAGGAGGTGATTGTGATCGACTGGATATGGAAGTTGATGTAACAAAGAGGTTTTATTTAGGCCTTAGGAGTATTAGGGAATAGTTGCCGAAGGATTGGAGGAGAGAGTAAATAGTACCAGATACTACAGGGCAAGGGGAGATAAGAGGAACCTGTAGGAACATATTGGGAATTAGTTTAATTGAGTGTTGTAGGGAAGATATATGCTTTGTGTTTTGGTTGAAATAGTGCGCTCTAGTGACTGAGTGAATTTACATTGAAAGAATTATTGGGAAATGAGAGTGGAAGAAGAAGAATAAATGTATTTAGGTTTAATTTGAATTTACAACAGGCACTATGACAAGATTAATAGCTCTGTGTTATGTTAATTATATATGTTGTTGGTGACAGGATTCTGAATCGAATCAAAAGTATGTTTGTTTGATAGTGGAATGCATGTTGAAAGAATGAATGAAGGGAAAGCTGAATGGTTAATATTAACCAATGGAATGAAGCAGAGATGTGTTTATGTACTCCATTGCTATTTAACTTGTAAATGATGGGTGATGAAAAAATTAGGAGGTAGGGAAAGGTACGGTGAAGTGTAAGACCTTATGAAATGAAAGAGTGGAGGGTGCCCTTTATGTCAAAATGCGGATGATTTTGTTTTGTGTGGCGAATCTGAAGAGTGTATAAGAGGATTGGGAGAGAGGTTTAGCAGGGTATGTAAAAGGAGGGGTTTGAAAGTAAATAAATAGATAAGAGTTAGGCGATGGTAGTGGGTGAGGAGAGTCCTCGGTGTGAAATCATATTGGATGGTGAACAATTGAAACAAGTATCTTAGTTTAAATATTTAGGCTATATGTTGGATGAAAAGAGAACTGATGATGCAGAGTGTAGTAGGTAAAGTTGTGAATGGTAGGAAAGTGATCGGTAGAATTAAATGATTGGTGAATGCAAAGGGACAACGTCTTAAGTGGGCTATGGTTCTGCATTAAGTTATTTTGTTACTGGTGTTAATGTATGGTATTGAAACTATGGTATGAAATAAGAGGTATAGATTTAACG
>JABUQX010000437.1:10000-45854 GCA_015478945.1 Trachelipus rathkii | reverse complement strand
CTAATTTGCGGTCCAGTAAATATGCATCATTTGACTATATCATGTGGGATTTTAGAAAATATTTTATGGATTTCTTGAAAAATGTCTCCTCCGATATCTAAATCCTTTACAAATTGCTTGGCTAATCCTAATTTTATAAGGAAAGCAGGTAATAAAACTTTTCCCATACTGAATAAGAGGCTGTCTAATTACATTGAATGAACCTAGCTGTAGTTGCTCCCATATAGGTCATTAGGTTTGCTTCATTGATCAGCATTTACCTTGCAGTCCCATCCATGAACAAATCAAACTAGAATAATTAGAGAATCCTCATTGCAAACAACAAAAAATCTTAGATTTTTTGAAATCTCCACACACACATCCCCATTGAAATTCAGAATGGTTAATCTTTGTAAGTATCTTTTAAACATTTTTGTAATCTTTTTTCAATTATATATATATATATAATATATATATATATATATATATATATATATATATATATATATATATATATATATATATATATATATATATATATATATATATATGAGAACTACTTTGGCGTAGTATTATATTTATATTGCTAGAAAGCCCTTGGATTTTTTATTATCTATCTAAAAATTTTAACACAACGAGTTTATTTATACACAAAAACATTATTTAGCAAAATATCTTTAAAATTTTAAAATTAATTACATAATGCAAGCTTTCGTCCCG
This sequence comes from Trachelipus rathkii, assembly GCA_015478945.1. Classification (NCBI taxonomy): domain Eukaryota; kingdom Metazoa; phylum Arthropoda; class Malacostraca; order Isopoda; family Trachelipodidae; genus Trachelipus; species Trachelipus rathkii. Next base: position 45,155 of record JABUQX010000437.1, on the reverse strand, counting down.
GCACGCAGGACCTCTTCAGGCAAAAGACCAAAATTCTTCTTTTTCATCTTTCATGTGTAATTTGTTTCAGTTTGTTATCTATTTTCTTTAGCGTATTGTAGAAATATTTTGAGGTTTTTAAGTTCTCATTCTGAATAAAATCTATTTTCACCTCCCCAGGTTGTTTATTATAATTTTTACTGTTATAAAAATACAAAAGAATTCTAAAACCTTTTGTTGATGAGTATGACTGTTGTTTCGGATAATTTTCATGTTTTTGGTATTAATATTGTGGTTGGTGGTTCTTCTATGACATGTTAGTGCTGAGTTAAGCTATCGTTGCGTAGGTCTATTGTATGCTAATATTTTAGTCTTTGGAAATCAGTGGATTTGCCAATATATGTACTATTGCAATTATTGCAAGGGATGTGGTATATGCAACTTTGAGGGAGATTTTCTTTATATTTTGGTGATCTGACTATATTTTTTAAAATGATATTGCTGGATGGGGTTAAGGTGATTTTTTTTGTTAATACTTTTTTAACATGTGTAGAGGCATATTAGGAACTGGTAAAAACGAAGTGTTGAGACTTTTTGGAGGATCAATGTTGAAGTATCTTTTTTTGGCCTTTTTTAGTGCTTGTGTGATGAAGAATTTGGGATAATGTAGAGAGTGTTGTATATATAATTAGTTTCTTGTTTTAATAGAGGAGGTGAACATATACGAAGAACCCGTAGGAATAAAGAGGACAGAATAGCGGTTTTTGTGTTATTGGAATGATTTGATAACCAATGGATGTAGTTTGGAGAAAAAATAAGATTTTTTATATGGTGTAAAGAACCTCCGTGGTATTGTTCCAACTAACCAAAGTGTCTAAAAAAGGAATAGAGTTATTTGACGGCAGCTCTATAGTATATTGAAAGGAGGGATGGATGTAGTTAATGAGAGAGAGAACTTCTGTGGGTTTGGTGTTATGGGGGAGGGCGACAAAAATATAATCTACATATCTAATCCATAAGCTACTATTGAGGAATGGGTGGTGTAAAATGTAATAATATTCCACTATCTCCATATATATGTTGCTGAGTATGGGAGATAATGGGGAGCCCATACTAAACCCTGAGGTTTGTCTATAATTTTTACAATTGAAATAAAAGTAATGTTGCAAGGACAGATTAATGAGTTGCTTGATTATATGAAAAGGAAAAGTGAAATCTATTTTCTGTAATGAATCTTTCTAATAAATTTATAGTATGTGGAATAGGTACGGAAGTAAATAATGAAATTGCGTCAAAACTAAGAAATTTGTGTGTGTTGGGGTTTTGTTTTTTGGTGGTGTTATGAATTCTTCTGAGTTTTTTTTAAATGTGAAGTGGATATTTTGCTTACAAGAGGTTTTAATTGTTTGCCTATCCATGTCTATAATTTATAAGTTAGACTGTTTATGTCAGAAATGATGGGACGAAGTGGGATGTTATTTTTATGGGTCTTTGGTATGCCATAAAGCTGCGCTGGGGAATTCATGTATGCTTTTACCTTTGAAATTAAATATTTGTGATCTTTTAAAATAGAATTTAAAGGTGTGTTGAATTGATTTTGTGATGTTTTCGTTGAGTCTTTATTGAGTGAAATATATACATTGTTGTCATTTAATATATCGTAAGATTTTTTATGTACGCATCTCTAATATTATTTGATTCCCCTTATCAGACCGAGTTTTTATTATATTCTGGTTGTTTTTCAGGTTATTTAAAGCATTTGTGAAAAATTTGTGGGGAGGAATTGTATATAAGTGAGTTTGAAATTTAGACAAAAGTATACCTTTTAATATATCCTTATTGCAAAGGTCGTTCTTTTCTAGTTTTTCCCACACGTTGTATTGTTCTAAGAATTGCAACCAAGGATCCGGATTTTCCATAGAGAAAGACATGCCATAACATAACACAATATTTTCATACTTGTTTAATATGTATTTTGAAAGGTTTACTATTTTTGTCAGATTTCACTCAATAAAGACCCAACCAAAACATAACAAAAACAATTCAACACATCTTTAAATTCTATTTTAAAAGATCACAAATATTTAATTTCGAAGTAAAAGCATACATGAATTCCCCAGCGCAGTTCTATGGCATACCAAAGACCCATAAAAATAGCATCCCACTTCGTCCCATCATTCTAACATAAATAGTCTAACCTATAAATTATCAGCATGGATAGCAAACAATTAAAACCTCTTGTAAGCAAAAATCCACTTCACATTTTAAAAAAAACTCAGAAGAATTCATAAAACGTACCAAAAATCGGAACCCCAACACACACAAATTTCTTAGTTTTGAAGCCCTTTCATTATTTACTTCCGTACCTGTTCCACATACTATAAATTTATTAGAAAGATTTATTACCGAAAAACAAATAGAATTCACTTTTCCTTTTCATATCATCAAGCAACTCATCAATCTGTCCTTGCAACATAACTACTTTCATTTCAATGGTAAATATTATAGACAAACCTCAGGGTTGAGTATGGGCTCCCCATTATCTCCCATACTCAACAACATATATATGGAGCTAGTGGAATATTATTACATTTTACCCCACCCATTACTCAATAATAGCTTATGGATTAGATATATAGATGATATTTTTGTCTCCCTCCCCCATAACACCAACCACACAGAAGTTCTCTCTCTCATTAACTACATCCATCCCTCCGTTCAATATACTATAGAGCTGCCGTCAAATAACTATATTCCTTTTTTAGACACTTTGGTTAGTTGGAACAATACCTCGGAGGTTCTTAACACCATATATAGAAAACCTACTTTTTCTCCAAACTACATCCATTGTCATCAAATCCTTCCAATAACACAAAAACCACTATTCTGTCTTCTTTATTAATATGGGCTCTTCGTATATGTTCATCTCCTCTATTAAAACAAGAAACTAATTATATATACAACACATAGAAATCTCTACATTATCCAGAATGCTTCATCACGCAAGCACTAAAAAAGGCCAAAAATAACAGATACTATAACATTGACCCTTCAAAAAGTCTTAACACCACGTTTTTACCAGTTCCTAATATGCCTCTACACATGTTAAAAAAAAGTATTAACAAAAAAAATTGCCTTAACCCCATCCAACAATGATCATTTTAAAAAAATATTACCAGACCACCAACATATAAAGAAAATCTCACTCAAAGTTGTATATAGCACATCCCTTGCAATAATTGCAATAATACATATATTGGCGAAACCACTGATTTCCAAAGACGAAAATATTAGCATACAATAGACCTACGCAACGGCAGCCTTAACTCAACACTAACATGTCTTAGAAGAACCAACAACCACAATATTAATAATACCAACAACATGAAAATTATCCGAAACGCATTGTCCGACTGCTTGGGAAAATTTTTAAGAATCCTTTTGTATTTATAACAGTAAAAAATTATTAATAAACAAATTTTGGAAAAGATAGAAAAAATAGAATTTTATTAAGAATGAGAACGTTAAAAACTCAAAATATTTCTACAATGCGCTAAAGAAAATAGATAACCAACAAGAACAAATTTCATATGAAAGATGAAAAAAGAAGAATTTTGGTCTTTTGCCTGAAGAGGTCCCGCATCCCGGGAGGAAAGCTTGCATTATGTATTTAATTTTAAAGTTTTAAAAAAATTCTGCATAATAATGTTTTCGTGTATAATATACTCGTTGTGTTAAAATTTATAAATAAATAATAAAAAATCTAAGAGCTTTCTAGCAATATATATATATATATATATATAATATATATATATATATATATATATATATATATATAATATATATATATATATATATATATATTATATATATATTATTAATTTGTTATATATATATATTATATATATATATATATATATATATATATATATATATATATATATATTATATATATATACTATATATATATATATATATCAAGTTATAGTAAATAATATATATATATCTATATATATATATATATATATATATATATATACTCATTGACCTGTATTAAAACAATATAAATTTATTTCTATCTTTAGATTTTCAGATAATAAGTATATTGTTTATTTATTTCTATTGGTTTTTTACTTCTTTCTTCAATAAAGAAAACATTTATAGTAATTTTATCATTATTTATTAAAGGTTACTTTAAGAATTTTTTATGAATGTTTTATTTTAAGAAGAGAAATTCCTCACAAAACAAATATAAAGATAGATATAATTAAAATTGCCTATTCAGGCTTTTAGGTATAAAACACTGCATATATTCATTTTGAACGATACATTGTTGCTGTTCGTGGCACACACGCACACATAAAGCACCCGCCACTCAGTTCACGCTAACACACATTCACCACTACATCACACTACGCACAGCATCCGCATCTCACACATAACCTATACACACAACACCATATAAAATATATATTTATTGTCTTTAGTAAATCCTACAGGCTGATGATACTAAGTATATAATATATATATATAATACTACTTATAGATATTATTCACTATATAATTTATATATAAAATTATTATATAATTATAATTATTCATAATACTATTTAATATAATAATAGTTTTTCTATTAAAATTTTCTCACAGTCTAAATATGTAGTTATGAGTTAGCTTCTTATGAGTGCCTTATATATAATACACGGCGAACTCAACTAGCTTACGAGTATATTAATGATATCCTCATCTAGTATTCCCACCTTCAACTCCCAAGACTGGGTGGCTTAAGGTGCGCCGACATTGCACCGGGAACAGAAAAGTAGCAGAAGAAAAGAAAATGGCGCAAGTTGAAAAGAAAGCCCTATGCCTTTCCACTGCCCTTTAATACCTTTCATTGTGAGAACTCGTAGAGCTCCTCATTGTCAGAAATATAGAATCTTTAATTTCTGACAGTATTCCGACTCATTGTTTAAAAAGTTACTATAATAAAATATATTATCTTAATATCACTTACACATGTTTCAACTTGCAATTATAATGTAAAATTCTGGTATGATTGTGTTGTTTATTCAAGCTTATTCTATGCATTTACGTATTCGAGGAATATTTGATTTCCAAAATACATTATAACAGATAAACTATTATATTAGATACTTTAATATATCGACTAACTCTAGTATAAAGTACGTTATGACGCGTTACATACCAATAAATCTGGTAATATAGCTACTCTATATGTGAAGTAGTATAATATTACATATTATATAAATAATGTACTAACTCACACACACGAGTTACTCAATTTTAGTTATAACGATATAATTAGTATATATTATAATATAGTCATACAGGTCTATAGTAGTATAGAGGTGGATATATAAGGCTACTCACAATATATATAAATTACTAAATATTACTCACATACAATTTAGACTTTCATGAGAAACATAGTATAAGACCCTATATATACAATATATACAAATTTATTACCTATATATATTTTTCCCAATCTCCCAATTGATTCCGGAGTGTGACTGAGGTACTGATTGGTGAGAAACATGGTGCGTTTAGAGATCAGCCAGCTAATTGGTGAGATCCCGCTCCTAGTTTACACATCCTGCTTTAGTTTCTAGGTAAACAGACTCACTTAAATAGTTTGGTAAGCCTGAATGCTACTTAGCTCCCAGAGCATCAGATTTATGGATGACAACAATTGTTCAAGAGGTTCTAAAAAATACTGAAATTTAAAACATAATATACTCTAATTACGTACTAAATAGTGCGCTTTATGTGCAGTATTAATAATCAATAAATAACCTTGTAACATTAGCCCAATACCATAATTACCTTAAGTAGAGTCACCACATAACGGAACATGGACATTCTTCCGCATTTGAAATTTGGACATATTGCTGTTACCAAAAATGTCATGTTTATTACTTGTATAAATCTACTTTATTCCATTATTTATTATTTGTTATTTTTCAAAATGGAATCAACTTGAAATCTGAGAATTACTAAAAATTAAACAACAAACATTCTATATCTGACTTGATCACTCTTTTGATCTTTACGTTCCTTCTTACAAAAAACTAGCAAAAATTTAAAAAAAAAAAAAAACACCAAGAAATAAAATGGCCCCAACCAAAATGATAAGTTATAAAACCAAAAACGGTATGCTAGGTTTTTTTGCTCACCACCGCAGTTGTTTTCCAACTTTAAATAAATTACGAGATAAGTTTGGCTTAAAGTGTCCCAATTTCACTGCCTTTCCGAACGCATTGTAGGGGAATTTGAGCGTATTAGTTTTTCTTTGGCTAATAATCATATACTCTTTGGATAATAATATAATAATAGGCCTCTTTTTTATGATATACTTTTGTACTTACCGTAGGTATAGTAATAATAATGCCTTATAACGGTTACCTAACCTCGATATATATTAAAAATGTAATGTAGTAGTATATATATATATATATTATAATAGGTACCTGATATATTATATATTATATAACGGCCCTATAACTAGATGGTATTAAGGAGCAGGTTTATTACATTATATTACTAAGTTACTATTTCAACTGAAATCTTTATTTATATATTACTACCTACCATATATATACTCCCAATGGTACGTATTGTAAAGCATTTTCTCGCGCTATAATTATATAATAATAAGGTAATTAATTATTTACGATATATCGTATAGTATGTAATAGGTGAATATATATAATAAATATACTCGTATTCTCTATGCACAACTACTAATATATTATTTCATATTTACTCAGATCCTAAATCGTATTATATGCAGAGCTAGATAATTTAATTAGATCCTATTACTATTATTACTATCGCTCACACCTGATCGTTCTATAGCTCACACTTGTATTTTATCTAAAATCTTTAGTAATAATCTTTACTTGAATGAAACTGCTAAATAAAGTAACTTTTCTCTCATATAATGAAGTCTCCATTACCTCTATCTTCTAAGATACTTACAGTATGGTCTTTATTCTAGTTCGCTTCTATATATATATAGATAGGTCATAAACTTATCTTTTAACTAATATTAACTTTATTACCTATACTATAATACTTGATATTTAATGGTCTTTATGCCCTATATAAGGGAACTACAGGGATAGTTACATTTATATATATATCCTATATATTATCTCAGTGGTTAGGCGTCATTGACATAATCACTCCAAAGCTTATTGACCGGGTTTAGGCCGTCGTTCACTGTTCATCTAAGCTCCTATTTACCTTGGTAGGTTTCTACCTCCTATTCTTACTTGTCTATACTCTTGTCCTAGTTTTTCTCCCGATCTCCTTCATTTATACAGCACTCGTTGATGAACGACCTCTTCCCTTCCTTTCCTGTTAATTGTGGTGTTTACTCAAGGTTCGATTCTATCTTACCAACTATATATATTATATATTTCATATACTATCATTTAATATAAAGATATCTTCCTCAGTAGTATAATATATATGTATATAACTTTCCCAAACTCTTGTTATTATCATCTATTATTATATTATGAACTGTAATTGTTCGTACGCAGCGACACCTATTCTCAAAGCTACGTATTGGCATAAACTCCTTTGTGACTAGTTAATTAGTTATCTCTGATTTGCCTTTACAATCACTTCTTTATATTTATTACTAAATGTACAACATAATTAAAAACATTCAATTGAATTTACAATGAAATAAAATTTTAAATAGGAACACACATTTTAATGGCAGCGAGACCTCTTCAGACTAAGGGACTGGATTTCTTTCTTGATCTTCACCAGTTCAAGTGTGTTTCAGTTGGTCTGCTATTTCTTCATGGTGTTGTTGAAATATTTTGATGTTTTCAGATATTCATTTTCATTGTAAACAGTGTCTTTAACAATGCTTTCAATTGTGTACATTTAGTAATAAATGTACACAGCCCCCACTTAGAGGGGACCCTAATAATTTAACCTCAGTTAACTCTTTCATTCGTTCTCTTCTATCCACTCACTAAATTTCAGCCTTATACGTCCATTTTCAAAGTTTTTGGCCTCAGCACCCCCCTTAAAAGGGAGCTATATATATATATAGTATTATTATATATAGTATATATATATTGCTATACTTTATACGTTATATTCTAGCTTATTCCGATATTTTACTATTAACCTTTGTCCTAGAATCATTGGATTTGGTGAATATATATATTCTACTCGGTTAGGTATATATATATGATGATTACTACTCTTATCGTACTAACCTGAGTAAAATGCAACTCTTTAAAAACTCAACTATTCTTCATTATACTAATCTACTCATAACTTTTATGATAATTAATACCAATATACATTATTATAATACCTATTTCACTTTCGACTAGCTTACTAACGATCTTTAAAGAATATTAGGAAAATCATTAATAATCATTATTATATTGCTTTGTCTTATATATATACTATAATACTAATAATAAATTAGTATATACTTGTTAGATAATCATCATAAGATTCTAATATATGATATTGCTATGAGTGGTACCTTCTAATATAAGAAAATCATTATATTTGGAGTCTGTTCAGGTTGCGGAATATTTTTCCTCTGAACAGTTACCACAGTACTGCTCCAGTATATTATATTATATAAAGTAGCCTTAATATCTAGTATACCTTATAATAGTAGTATATACTGTTACTCATAAATTTAGGGGGGGTACTCCCGGCTCCACCCTTCCTATATATTTGGATAGGTAGTGAGTCTATATAAAGCTAAAAGAGGACTTATAATATAACTGTCCCCTTACTTTCATAAAACCTCTCTTGAAAACCCTTACTATATCATCTTCTCGACGTTGATAGTTGGCGTACTCATAATCTACTTTTATCTATAGGTTAACTATACTCTCAAGGGTATGAATTAGTATACTCTAGGTAGTAGTAGTTTGGTATACCGCTCGTAAATATTCTACTCCATTGGCGCGCCCCTTTCCAATATTACAAAGGTATATAGTGATGCCCTGCTACTCGATCTAATATGAATATTGCGTGACGTGATAGTATATTTGAAGACTCACCTCAAGAGCTTGTTATTCTATTTTGCTTAGCCTCCTCTTTCTTTCCAGCTACTTCTGTTCTGTGGGAAACTCCTTGCCTTCTTCTGTTTTTTCTATAAACACTAATTAGGTTTTAATCTTTCCATCTCTATATATAAAAGAACCAACTCCTTTACCTCACCATTTGTATGTGAATATAGATTGTTAGATTATTTTTGTGTGCTCTGCCTTTAAATACAGAATATATACATAACATTTATTAGTCTTGTAAGGAAAAATTCAGTCACAAATTTCATAATGTTACTGTAAAATTCTGAGCCTACATCTGTTGAAACAAAAGGAGCTCGGACCCGTGCTAGTGAGCAGTGGTTTTAAAACTTGATGATAATATAAAAATCAAGAATATACAAATAACAAAAAAAGGTATATATTAGTATTATTATATAAAATAATAAATATATATATATATATTAAATATATATATATTATAATATATATATATATAATATATATATATATTATATAAATATATTATAATTAATATATTATATTATATATATTAATATTATAATATTAATATTATATATTATTAATATAAATTATATTATATATAATATAATTAAATTAATATTATATATAAATTATATATATATATATATCTATTAATATATTTAATATATATTATTGACTACATACAGGAGGTTGAGTACGCCCGGTATAGTCACTATACATTATCAGAGAGTAGACACTGGTTCAATAATCGTCCGCTAGCTTGACTGATTTGAGGAGGTTGTAATCTATCACTGGCGGGCAAAGAATAATAACTCTACATGCGTAAAACACGTATTGTTTAGGGCGTCATTGAGGGTTGTGTGATATGAATTAAAGGCAGGCCCTATAATATATTTCCCGATTTCCTTGTGTCCCACCTTTGTTACCCCCTGTACCCATAGGGTAATTATTTATATATATTATAATCATTATATTTAATATTATATATTTGTACACTCATTGCACTGGTAAAATCAGAAATGATGGTTAAAAAACATAGGATACGCATGATGAAAAGTTAAATATCCAAGGTCCTTATCGTTTCACCTATTTTTATTTACATAAGTTGAAGAACTCATCACACATGTTTAGATTTAAAAAAATCGTTAACCCTTAGGGCTTCACGTGGGCGCGGACGATACAATCACTATGTGGCATATTCTTGTCTTATATATAAGTTCACCCATTGGCCACAGTTTGAGGTACCTCAACCATATACCCCTTTCAACAAAAAACACTGCCATTCAACTCCTTGAATGCACCTTTCTATCTTATGTGCAATATGCCTAGAACTACACATTCTCCTCCTCCAGTATTATCCTTTACATGACTCAATCCACTTTTCTTCTGTCTTCCCATTGACACGGTCGATTCCACAGCAAAGCAACCACTACATATCGCTTAAACCAAATCACGTATATATAATAATTACCATAATAATAAAATAATTTCGATTCCATCTATACTTACACCAATTCTAATTTTTTCAACGTATTTATATTTATTCTCTCATTTACTGCTCTTCTTTCACACCACGCTGCCCCATCAAAACGTCCAAAGAATTGGTCCAATCTGATGACATTGTACTTTAGATCATATACCTACTTATTCCAGACTAGTAGATTCTAACTAATCATTATTAACTAATTTACACTATATGAGGTATGACTAATCAAACATCCATAGTATAGAATTCACTACCTCAAAGCGCACCAAGACTTTGTTCCTATTTATATTCAACCAAGGATTTAATTGAACAGCCAGTTCCTACCATTATCACAATCTTCTTACTACTATTGCCCTTTTCTTCTATTTATACTATTTCCCCTAATCTATGAATATCTTCATTATAAGCATATATATAATTATTTTTAGCTTTCTCTGTTCATGTACTGTCTGTTCTGAGTCTTCTGTCTGTTTTGGGTTTTACCTTATTAACACAGTGTTTATTTAAGTCTTGTCTGTCTTTTCTGTCTGATTTTTGTCTGGTCATGTCTGTCTGTCTGTCTTCTGTCTATTTCTTGTCTAGCTAATGTCTGTCTGTCTGTCAATGCTTGTCTGGTCTCTCTCTCTCTCTCTCTCATCTTCTCCTTCTCTCTCTCTCTCTCTCTCTCTGACTCTCTCTCTCTCTCTCTCTTCTCTCTCCTCTCTCTCTCTCTCTCTCTCTACTCTACTCTCTCTCTTTCTCTCTCTTTATCATGGACAAACAACTACTTAAAAATTACATAGACTCTATAAGCTTAATGGCAAACCGTTTTAATCAGTTTACAATAACAATAAGATGGGGTATTCGCTATTTCACATAAATATTATTTAGGATAATTAAAAATATTAAAATTGAATAATGGTAATATGAATGCTAGTGTTTTTTAATTTTCACGATTATTATATTTTAAATTGATAAGATATTGAAACCTAAAACTTATTATTATTGATTTAATTGTAATATCATGTTTATGATATTTATATGTTTGATGTCTGAAATGATTTGAAAGGTATAATATAGAGTGTAGATATACCTTGTCTTGTGTGTGATGTGAATATCTCTGACGTAGCAATTCAGTTCACGTTAAATATTGCTATTTTACAAATGTCAATGATATACTTTATGAAATACAGACGAGGTATATTCTTTCGTATATCATCAGCTCACCACCCACACATTTGTGAGCACACCTATATTATACACTCACACACAAGGCTTCTCACACACAGTATAATATAATTAATGTTTTAATATTCTTCAATATTTTTCCCAAAATACTTATTGTGTTAATTATAATATGGCATATTAATACCATGTGAAGTGTTTTTTTTTGTCCAATCCTCTAGGTATAATATAAAAATACGTACAATTATATATAACAGTATGAATATAATATATATATATTATATATTATATATTATATATATAACATATATTACGTATAATATATATATATAATTGTATATATATATATATATATATGATATATATATATATATATATATATAATATATATATATATATATATTATATATATATATATATATATATATATATATATTTATAATAATATATGTATATACTATATATAATATAATATATATATATATATATAATATTCAGTAGAACATTATCTATTTCTTTATATAAGTAATACTATATATAATATATATATATTATAATATATATATATATATATATATATTATTAGTATATATATCCCCTATGCAGGGTGGGTAACACGGGGGGGGGACACAGGAAATCGAACTTTAAGGGCCTGCTATCCCAAACCAGCGCCACCAACGTGTTCGCAGTAGAGTTTTAAATTCTTGCCCCCAGGAATAAAACTCCAACTGCTGCGCGGAGGATTTGAACCAGCGCCTCTCGCTATGAGGGCGGCGACTCAACCTCCTGCGGCATATATATATTATATATATAATATATATATATATATATATAATAATAATACTTATATATATATATTATATTTTATTATAATTTTTTTTATAAATAATATTTTAATAATATAATATATATATCATATTATTTTTTTTATTTTTTTTTTTTTTTTTTTTTTTTTTACAGTTAAACCACACACTCACGGGCCGAGCCCTTTTAAAGGAGGGGCAGAAATAAAACAAGGAAAACCCACCCCAATCCCCAGTCTAACGCAATTCCCTCAGGTAGCGCAGACGTGGGGCTTTAAAGAGAGGAAGATTTAAATATAGTTGGAAAAACAGAAGAGGCAAGGAGTTCCACAGAACAAGAAGTAAGCTGGGAAAGAAAAGAGGCACCACCAACGAACAAGTCGGGGCGTTCTCATACTCGCGCAAAATTCATTGCGAGAGCATGCACCCCTTGTTGTATTGCGAGGGCGACGCATTGGAGGTGGAAATACGAGGGGCCAACTCCCCTGAGCATCTTACCGCTGTAGTACCTATAGAAAAGAGATTAGGCGCCAACGTCCACGTCGCAGAGATAGAGGGTCAGAGAGTTTTGAAAGTAGGGGACAGTTATTAGTCTCTTAGCTTTAGGCCTTCAACCCTATCCAATAGAAGGGGGGAGCGGAGCCCCCCCAAAGGGGGCAGTACTCCATACAAGGGCGGAATAGGCCCTTTATATAACTGGAAGCAGCTGTTGCAGGAGGCAAAAAAAGTCCCGCAACCTGAACAAAACTCCGTTTTCTGTTGTGTCTTCTTCAGAAAAACATTGAAATATGAGGTTTCCAAGACAATTTATTGTTTATGTTAAGGACAAGAATGTTTTTGTTATTCACAGGAGAGACGTTAGAGCCGTCGAAGGAAATAGGAAAGTTGGGCGGTGTTTTTGAGAGGGAGATATGAAGAAATTGTTTTTATAAGAGTTGAATTTTACAAGGTGCGGTGGACCCCACCGGGAATCCCACCAGATCGACAAGGACTAGAATCGGAAGCTGAAGGACGAAGAGGGCAACTCTAGAAGGCAAAAGAGGGGAGCAGATTTGAAGTGAGGAGAAGAGGTGAGGGTTGAGTCATCGGCATAAGAGTGAACAGAGTGGAAGTACAGCTGAGGAGATCTTGATGAAAAGTAAGGAATAAATTGGGATAGAACGGAACCTTGCGGACCACACCACATTAACAGGAAAGGAGGGCAAGATGGTCGCTCCATCAACGAAGTGCTTGATATAGAGCGATCGCGAGAGAAAAACTAGACAGAGTAAGCAAAGAGATGGAGGGAAACATAAAGGAAAGAGCTTAGAGAGCACTGACGCGTGCCATACCTGGTCAAAAAGCTTTGAATATGTCGAGCGCACCACGCAAGACTCCCATAGTCTCTAGGGCAGAAAACCATTAAATCAGTTAGATAGGCAAAAGTATGTCACAGTTTGACCCTCGAGCGACGAAGCCATTACTGATGATCTAGAAAGAAGGGAATGAGACTCCAGAGATCCAGGAAAGGAGAGTTAAGAAGGGTTTTTTCCAAGATTTTAGATAAAATACAAGTGAGAGCTATAGGGCGATAGTTAGAAGGATCAGAAATAGTATCCCTGCAACGGATTTCCGAGCAGAATGAAAAATTAGTAAGTGATAGGAGACGAGAGTTTTTCCATGCCGATACGCAATGTCTCTTCTGAATGGCGCGAGAAACAAGCTTCATACGAACCATGGATTTTGGGAGAAAAAGATTAAATAGGAGAGGAATGAACCTGCTCATCCCATCGGTTGATTACGCCCCCCACCTTTTCAGCGGTGACCGAGGCATCCCCGGAGTCAAAGCCAAGATTCATTCCAAGAGTAGTTAGCCAAAAAAAACAACGGCAATTCCCCGCTCAATTAGAACTCAGAAGTCCAGAAAGGAATGAGCGCAGAAATTATAGCTTATTTGTTGCAATAGTTTGAGTACTGTCTCTCTATCTCTCGTCTCTGCTTCTCGATGCATACATCTACCTGTCTATAACTTCTAATGCGCTTACACTACGTTCATTGTTCAGAGTTACCAATAGGAGGAGAAATGGTGAATTTATAACGAAGTAAGTAAGGAATATTAAGTAAGTATATATAATATATAATATATTATATACAGTGACACATAAAAAAAGTCAAGTCGTTTTCGCCTGATAGCATATTTGATTAGGATTTTTTTTATAGAGCTATTAAGGGTTCCTTAATTATAACTAGCGTTGAACATATCGTTGAAGTATAAATACTGAATGTTATTGGCCTCCTCCCCTCCTCACCTAGCTCATTATTGCTACATCAGTATATATATTATATATATGTGAGATGTGAGAGCCTAAACATATCTAGTACTTGTGTGACGTTTAGAAATCCCTCATTATAATAAATATATGAGTGAATCTCAGCATTGGTAGATGATTGTAAGAATAAGTATAAACAAGTCTCATGAAAGTAGTAAGCATAGTCAAAAAAATTTATTTGAAGAAAATTATACTGATTATATTCACAATTAAGGGTAAGTGCAATAGTGAGATAAGATATACAGTAAACACATTAGATAATGATAGTAGTTTAAGTGAGAAAGATTGTAATTCACACTCAGAAAAAATATTTACTCGTAAAATTATAATTGACATTCCTACCGACTTCTCCATATTGTTCCATGATTTAGTTTATATATAAGGCACAAACACCACCATTTAGACGGAAATTATATATATATATAGATAATAGATTATTAAGTTAGA
Source organism: Trachelipus rathkii (assembly GCA_015478945.1). Taxonomy (NCBI): domain Eukaryota; kingdom Metazoa; phylum Arthropoda; class Malacostraca; order Isopoda; family Trachelipodidae; genus Trachelipus; species Trachelipus rathkii. The sequence continues at coordinate 29,899 of JABUQX010000437.1, read as the reverse complement.
GTATATTATAGTTATATTATATTAGAAATATAAAAGATATCCCTGTGTATCCAGCTGGTCTTCAGACATATAATAAAATGTTATATTGATTGAGCATGTTAGAGACTAAGGTGTATATTTCTTACAGATTCGTGTAAGCACACGCAGGCCTCATATATAGCTGAAACGTATTATACAAAGTCATAGAAAAACCCCCGCCTGCGGCCCACCCCTCACAATCTTAACTTCGTTATTCTTCATTCTCGTTCTCAAGTCACTCCGACGCCAACACAAAACTAATACAATTTAGCACCAAGTCTTCTAATAGTTTTAAAAAATTTATATAAACAAAATTAATCAAATTACACACTAACATACATACACACACATACTCTTATACTATCACACACACATACATACACACACACACATATAGCAGAATTTCAGTTATTTGAGACTAACTAGTGATTATATAACTATAATAAATAACTAATGTTAATGTAAAAATAAAAAAAAAAAGTATCCCAACGGTGATGGTATAATAACTTGCAAACCCTGATTTTATATACCTTAAATAATATAATGTACTATTGCCCTACTCATATTAATAAGTAAACACAAAAATCAAAATTTTATTTAATAATAATATGTGAGTAAAATAATGTTTAAATAAAATTTTGCATTTTTATACTCAATCTCTACTATACACACACACACACACATCATACGCTCATTCGCTACACACACAGACGAAGTACTCAGATCTAGTAATATTATATATACGTATATAGTTTATAATAAATCATGTTTTAAACTTGCTTAAGATTTAAAGAACAAACTAATAATCAAATATAATATCATAAAGTTATATATTAATAACAAAGGTAGGTGATGGTAAAACTTGGGATAAGTTAGTTTAAAACCTAAAAATAAATATATATATATATATATATATATATAATATATATATATATATATATATATATTATATATTGGTCAAATACACCTTTTGTTACATTTTACGAATAAAATAGAATTATTTATTCACTTCTCACTTTCATAATTTGTTGATATGGAATTGTGTTATCCATTTTAGTGATAGTTACTTACCCATGTATAATAACTACTTAATATCTAATAACATCATTCATTGTTTGTATGAACACACTACTAAGCTTTTTATTATAATTCTCAATTAATTATAAAACTAGCATATATGATATTTTTTTATACCTCTCTTATAAATAGAAGTAAAATACCAAAAGTATCAATGTATCAATCTCAGGCAATTGAGAGAGTATCACTCATAGCTATGAAGATCTTTTAAAAGCTAACATGTGAGAAAGTTATTCGCTAGCTGTGATATTGAACTATTGTGAGGAATTTATCCTGACATTTGTTATTAGATTGATATTAAATAATGAATATGTTTGTCTTTTATACCTCCTTCCCTGCAGTAAGTTGGTGACTTCAAAAACCTGCCCCAGTCACCCTCAAGTCAGAACCATCAAGGCTAACCTCCCTACACTTAGATAATAAAAATAACAATTCTTATTATTCACATTATGCTTAAACAATCCGGCGATATTTACCCTAACCCTGGCCCATCATAATACATCTGCCACATTTGCAACAAGCACATCACAAGAAACCAACCACATATAAAATGTTCCCACTGCAATAGATGGATCTAAGAAAGCAAATGTTCTCCTTTTACGACCCTACCCCAGTAAAACTACTCTTGGACTTGCTTTATATGTATTCCAACCAATACCTCCCCTCCTCATAACAATTTAAACAAATTTCAGCCTTCCTCTATAATCATAGCACAAAAATACCCCCAAAACACCATTTTATGGATGTGACCCCATTTACTCTGACTCTCAACCAGAAAACCATGCTATACTAACCCTAATCAGAAACAGCCTATCCAACCATAACACAACAACCGAAACTATCAACTTAATAAATGATCCAATCCTTAGCATCCAATCATTTACTATCCTCATCAAAAATATATCCGACAAGATAATAAACATATACATCCCACATCTCAACATTGTCCGAGCTACTACAAACCCAACTTAATCCTTATTCGAATACAACAAGATAAAATTGATAATGGAGGCGACTTCACGCCAATCAGCCTGGACTCAATTTCCTTCAGATACCGCAATGAACGCTACAAATTTCTCCATGAATTGTTGCCTTAAATATATTTAGAATTGCAACAAATATCTCATCACCCGATCCCGTCCCCAAACAACCACCAAGAATCTCTGAACTCACCTCTCCTCTCATTTCTCTCTAACTTTTACTACACTACATGGCTGCAGATATTATCTCCCATCAGCACAATCGCCAATATCTATCACATGATAAGCAACAATAGTCCAACCGAATAAACTGGGTGGCCTACAAAAAGCGCAATGGACAGAATTCACCCCATATGAATCACACTCCTTCCGAGTAGAATCGGATTCAATCTCTAGTGCTGTCCCAAACTATTTCATACCCTGAACGCTACGTTAGGCAAACAATTCGCTGAACTTAAACAGTTTAAAAATATAAAAATAAAAAGAAAAAAAATTTTATTTTATATTTATACTATTATACTAATATTATATATAATAATATTTAATATTACTAATGCATATAATATTTATAAGATACTATTATTTTTAATATCATCAATATTATAAAAAATTACCTCCCTTTTTTAAGTATTTGGGTGAGCCTGCTTGTGGTTACGAGGCATTCATGTTTGGAATTATAGGCGTTACTTGTAAGCATAAGTCAGCTTCTATATTTAGTCTATTTCTAAATTTATTATTGCTGCTGCATACGATGAAAAAGTTCTTTCACATAAATAAGTGGTTGGAAACTTCATTATTACTTTCAAAGTTTTTGAATAATAATAATAATAATAATAATAATAATAATAATAATAATAATAAGTGCACCGTATTTCAAATTCCGACTGGACTCCTATTCAGTATCCGACTTTCTGGCTGAAAACCTTCAACTGTTGAAGATTTGTTAAAAATCCTTTCACATAAATAAAAAAAGAATGGATTTGCAGACACTCAATCTTCTGTTTCCATTTCATCAGGAAAATACTCTGGTTTGAGGTTATTAATATCGAGACAATGTTGAAAAATACACATATTGATCCTAAAGGAAATTTCATTTGTTAGTAGAAACTACTCCAGGTTTTCAAAACATTCAATATCACTGTGTATTATTAATCACCCGAGTGTTTTAAAAGTTATTGGGGTTAAGTGTGTTATTCTTTACTCATTGACTTTGAAACATGTCATTCACCTGCATGCAAGAATTGATTCATATTCAATAGTAAAATATCTCAGAAATAAGGCATATTTTCCGTCCAGACGCTGATTCCTTTTAATTTAGTTAAGTTGAGGAGGATGTTAAGATAGATAAAAACTCAAATTTTCACGGTAATATTCAAACAACCAATTAACCAAACACCTTTTCACGAATAAACAAGCACTTCTATGCAAACAATTCAGTGTTTCATGGAGTACTCTAGATCGTACCTGATAAGCTGAAGATTCTTACATGTTTGAGTGGGCTTGATTTTAATAAAATTAACAGCTTATACAGCATCGTTAAATACATAATTTTTAAATTTAAATTTCAGGATTAACGCTACACCGCACACCTGCTTAACGACTAATAAGATAATAAGTGGATATCTTTCAACATTTTATTTCTATTTATATATTCTACTGAGCAAGCCCATTCGTTCGATTTTGCCTACGGCCTTCAAGTGCATGCTTGAACAACAGCTTCATGAAATTTCATTTTTTTACATAAAATGAATCAATTAACTAGAATATTGGCTGTCCCTGATATACGAGTATTTTCTATCCAATGTCTTGCAATTAGTAAATCTTTTCTTAATGCGCGCTTTTTCATAATATATACCGTTCTACAATACCAGACAAAACTGCAACGAAGAACTTCTGTTGACTCTTATGTAGACAATAACAATTCTACGCCAAGACTCATGCCTACCCACATGGCCATAACTTACTACAAAGACACCCTCTTAACAATGCGTTGTAACTATGCCGCTCCCGTTTACCCGGCACTCTACTACCGACTCTTATAGAATCATTCCCCTCCCCCAATTAAACATCTTTTCTCAAGCAATATTCATCCGGCTTTTACACAGCCGAACCTAAAAGAAACCGACCACAAATATCTCATAACTCACCATGCCCTCCCCCAGGAAATATCTACTTCAACTTCAAAACACACTCCACAAAAGATGATATTAAGGATCCGAGGATCACCCCAGATCATTGAATCAAACAGGTTTCGACCTCAAATACTCTTTCCCACTCCTGTGTAGCAATGCTTAATAGAAGCTGGAACCTGTTGAACACCTCCTACTAAAGAGCCCCACTCGCTCCATACAGGCACATACTCTCTATTAAATCTCCTCCATGAGAGACACCTGTGGCGCCAATCGGTGAACGTGTAACAGAATGTCAGAAGTCGGTTTGAAATCACAGGAAGGAAATAAATAAAAAATCAACGGGGAGCAGTGGGACCCTATAATTATAATATATATATATATATATATATATATATATATATTATATATATATATATATTTTATAGTTATATAATATTCTTATATTATATATTATATACTATATTATATATATATATTATACTTACACATATATACTTAGAATATATATTATATATCTATTAATATATATTATATTATTATTTATCATAACTCCCCTCTCTATATACTTATATATATAGTATAATAGTATATATATTATTATATAATATCTTATCGATTATATATATATTACGTGATGGGCACGATTATATGAAAATTATTGGCCGATGGCACAGATGACGATGACGGTATTTACAGAGCAAATCTCTTCACCAAGATGACCTATATGACCCGATGACGAGGGACGATTATCTTTGAAAAAAACTATTTTTACATATTCTCTCTCTCTCTCTTCTCTCTCTCTTCTTATATATATATATAGATATAATAATATATGATTTTCTTATATATTTATTATAACATATATATAAGTATATATTATATAATATATAATTTATTAATATATATATTAATGCGCTGTAGACGGGGTCAGGGGTTTCAACCTCCCGAAATTATTTTAGCGATCAAAATTCTTGATTCCTTAAGTCTCAAATATAATTAATATAAAATATCAATATATATTAATAATAATTACTATAATATAATGAATATCATAATAATAATAATAGTAATAATAATAATAATAATACAATACAAATAATTAACAATAAACAATAATATAATAATAATATAATATCATATATATAATAAAATAATATAATCAAATCAGTGAAAATGAAAACAGTAATTTATCAATGACATGAGGAGACCAGTATTGATCGTGTCCGTAACGATTTGCTCATAGGTCAGTGGCTGTTCCTTTCTACATGTATTACAACTATTTAGCCAGGGACTTAATGTAAGGTTTCCAAGTTTGCAGATGATAGCACATTGGCTACCTCAATAAGGATTTATGATGGATGTATAAAGATTTAAAATAAACGGAGCGCGAGCCTGTAATTCGTTGATGGGATAGCAGGTTCGTTTGTCCTTATTCAGACTAAATTTTTGTCTTTTCGCTCATTCATTCCTTCAACTGAATCTGTTCTGTTCTCATTAATCGATAGTTCGTCAGTGCTTTATTCTACTGGCCATCTCATGGCTAGAGACAGATGACCTAACGAGTGTGAAAAATTCTTCGGTTCTCCTATCACGTCGCTATTTTCATTTTCGCTAAAATCGTTTGCAGGGAATTCTTCGACGAGGCAAAGCTTGGGCTTTTCATCAAGGAAAGTGGCCAACGTTCCTTGGTTCTCCTACTGACAAAGCTTTTATCTTAGCAACTTCTTGCTAAATTCTGCCGTTCTCCCTTGATTGTGATCCATACTAGATCATACGTGTTGCAATTCTCCAACTGAAAGGCTAATTCTCTATCGGCCCTAGCTCAACTAATATGCTCAATGTGATCTACTCGCACTTTCCACTCCGCTCAGCTTTGGAGCGTTCAAGTCCAACCTTTCCGAAAAAAGGAGCCGATTGCTGCCTTCACTAGCGCCCTGTAAGCCTCTCACTATTATTTCTATCTAAAGATCTTTTTGAAACCATTCTCAACATTCACTTCTTAGATATTGGAAACTCACTACCGATCGCCAGGTTAGGCTCTCGCGGCACGAGTCTATGGCAGCGAATTTACATTTGCCTAATTTCCTATCAAACCGATTTATGTTTTTCGCCTTAGGAACTACGGGCGAGATTGCGTGGGTGCGCTTGACGATATATCCAAAGCATTTTACCGAGTATTGGCACGCGTCATTGCACTGAGAATTTATCACTGTAGCAGCGTTTCCTTCTTTCTTCTTTGGATACTTATGTCGACATGTTTTTCATAGCTCAATATCGGCTGTCGTTGATGGGCGAGACTTCTTCGTCTTTTCTGTCAATAGTGTGTGTTCCTCAGGGTTCTGTATCATTCCTAGCATTTCATTAATTTGATCTTCCACCTGCACTCTCAACTCTATCCACTCGTAATTCCGGATGATCGACCCTTCTTCTTCATCATAATCAAATCTACTCCCACTAATTTACTCTTGGATTGGCCTCTCGTCTTAATTTCATTCGATTTTTTCCTCGCGTGAGGATAGATTATAACTTTGGGAAATTCATTCTTTAAACCACTTTACCATCTTCCTTCTCAAAATACTCTCAACCTTTCCTGCTCTTTCGACGGTCTGTTTCGTCTCTCTGTTGACATGTAAACATCTTGCACATTAACATCGAACAAAAAAATGGCTTGTGGAAACCTTCACATCACCAATGGTGCTTAGGCAGGCCTTCAAGAACTGGGAGGTTTGTTTTACTGTGGAATTTCTCCTTTTCTCAGTTGCTCGCTTTGACAATGGTCTCATCCGACCCATAGTATGGAAGTACTGCTCTGCATATCTGGGGGGGGGCTCTGGTTTACCACGGCTTATGTAGATGTCGAAGTCGAAACGGCCAACAAAGGCCTTATAAACTGTCTTGCGACCTTTCCAGTTGCACTTGACCCTCTATCTTTTTTGCGGCGTGCTCTATCTCTATCCTATAGGTACCGCACGGCAAGTGCGAGGCAACTTACCAATCGCGTACCACCACCTTACGGACAGCCTTCGGTCTTAGCACAATAGGTGCTGTATCTTCGCCCGAGTATTGTGTTGACATTGACCAGGCTAGTTTGCGGTGGTGCTTCCTTCTTTCCACACCTCTGTTTTTTGGCAATTCTTTCCATCTTACTGTATTTACCATACTGATTTAATCCCCTTCACTTTAAAAGCCTGCGTCTGTGCCCATATGCGTAAATTTGCGCTAGAGGTGAACTTTTGAGGAGTAATAACACCCTTCCTCTGAATAAGAGGGCTCTTGCCGTGAGTGGTGTTGACAACTGTAAAAAAAATCCTGAATGGCAGATTCCCACAAATGAACTGTCTCCTATTCCCCCCAACCAAAACAGCATTCAGATTATCCCAGAAAATCTACACTCTTTTCAACATTACCGCTCAGAGTGGATCATATGGTCGAAACACCAATTTTGATCTTTTTCAAACTTAAATTTAATCTTTAGATTTTAATACTCAACACACACACAAAATCGTACATAGCTCTCTCCACAACTCAACTCATCAGAATTGCACATCTGTCACTCCCCCTCTCATTCTTGCATCAAATGCGTAAATTTGCGCTAGAGGATGAACTTTTTGAGAGTAATACACCCTTCCTTGAATAGGTCTCCTTTGCCCGTGAGTGGTGTGACAAACTGTAAAAAAAGAATCCTTGAATGGGCAGATATTTGGCAAATGAACTGAATTCTTCTATTTCCCCCAACAAAACATCATTCAGATCATATCAGAGAATCTCACTCTTCTCAACATGCTCAGAATGGATTCATATGTCGCACCACACAAATTTTGAATCTTTTCAAATTAAATTATTCTTTTAGACTTCTTAGTACTCACGACACCACCACAAATCTAACCAGTAGCTCGTCTACCACAATCACTCCGATCGAATTTGCACAATCCTTTCTATCCCCCCTCTCATTCCTTTCCACCCGCCAACACAAACACATTTCGACACAACCACTCATTTCAACTTTCCTTTCGATCTATGTTTCAGTCACAACGAGCAAATCAAATTATGCCCGTTTTAAATAATCGATCACCTCCTCTCATTCTCAACCATTTTCCTCTGAATTTTTACAGATTACGATTAACATAATTTTCGCCCGAAGGATGCAGACGGCGCTTACTTGCGATCACACTTCTCACGAGGGATGCATGTAGCATTCCTGGCAAAAGATAAGTGGTGTTGGGCAGCCAACCAACTACCACCGTCCCTTGTCGCCTTCTACGACACGCAGACATACGAATGTGGGCAATTTTTCTCCCTACACGTCATGGGATTATAAGGATGGGTGTCTGTGAGTATGTTGTCGTAGAAGAGGGGTGTGAATAGTAAGTATGTGTATTGATATGTGTATCTGGAGGAGGATGAGTGGGATATGAACGCATAACAGAAAGCGAACCATTAGGCACTGGAATGTCATACTTACTAAGCCATTATATTATATATATATTATATATATATATATCTATATATTATTTATTATATATATTATATATATTATATATTATATATATATACTTATATTCTTATTAATATTATATATTATTATATATATATAACTTACTATATATATGTAAATTATTACTAATTATATATTATTATTATTATTATTATTATTATTCTTATTTAATTCTTCATTTTATTATTTATTATTTATATTCTTATTATACTTATTATTCTGTATTGCTTTTAATATTATCCAACATTCTTAATATTTGTTCAAGTTAATCGGCAATTAGATCGGCGAAATTTGCCGATTGACGATGACGATGACGATGTAAAACAATATGGCGACTTTTTTGCGATGACCGAATTGACGATGACGCATTAATCGTCATCCTAATATATATATTATATATTAATATATATATATAGATATATATATATGATATATATATATTAGTTATATATATATATATATAATATATATAATTATATATATATATATATATATAAAAATATAAAACCGTAACGCGAGAGGTCTTTAAAACCACCAACAAATTATTTAAATTATTCAAATCAACTATTTCAGTTTTTTATATTTATTATATAGTAGAATAATAAAATAATAAAAGTAAATTAAAGCATTATTTATCTCGAAATGAGGAAAATATTTTTGTGATTCGTTAAGATTTAGGTATTTAGTGGCTGTTGTAAAGCACAAAAGGAAGGATCTCTAGCAGATAGCAGAGGTACTACTACTTACTACTATACTACTATACTTACGATATACTACTACTACTACTATACTATATACTACTACTATACGAGGCTGAGAATAAATATAGTGACTTGCTGTTGTGCAACCATATGATGGTGTAGCAAGCGCATGAAGAGAGGTTTTAGATTTGTACAAGCTGCCGAAAATATCCAAACATGGCATGTATGTTCATTGGCTGTTCCAATTCATTTGCAGCTTACAAGCACATTAAGAAACTTATTGGCTCAGTAGAACAAACTGAATCTTACTATTTTAGGTGACAAGTGATAACGGTTTTAATAGAAAAATTAGGGAGATTTTCCCGGAGACAAAATGAACAGAACTAACATGAATGTGAGGAAAAAAAGCTGGGGTGGACGAGCTATGGTCGGATTCGTTAAGAATTGAGAGGGTTGTTTAAATTGAGTGAAGCTTTTAGAGCAGGGTCTCCAAATTCCAAAACCCACGGGCCAAGACTGGCCCGCGGCGTTGTATCAATCCGGCCTACGGTAGAATACACTGGTTTTATCTTTAAGACAACTTTTAAATCAAAATTAAACACTCACATTAACATGTAAAAGGAAACTATAGTCACCAAAACAAAATAGTCGCCTAATATCTTCTCTTTTTAGAATGATTGTGGCAATCAGAATTAAAAAACTTTGTCTGATGAGCTAGCTAGGGCATTGGCCTGGACTAGATTGGCAGGAGTCAGTTCCCTTAGGCAAAAGTTTGAGACCCCTGCTTTTAGAGGAGCTTTTGGATGGTGGGGATCAACAAAACAAAGTTCTGAAAATTCATAATCTTTTGAAATCTTGTATGCAAATTTAAACCGATTCAGGTTATAGTTAATTTGATTTTACCGGCCAATAAGCTTAATTATAATTTCAACTTTATTCTCCTTCACTCTTCAATTATGTGCTACATTGTAATGTAGCAATGTAATGTAGAAGACTGTAGGTCTATCATTAGTGACAGAAATTGCCCTCTAATATACTGAAATGTGGTTTGTCAAAGTTTTCGCGCAAAAGTCGCTGAAATTTTTTTTGAGAAGTTTTGGACATAGTGAAACAATTTTCTGTTTATCTGTAATAAAGAAATGAGGATACACATGTCAGAATCAATGCACAATAAATACGAAATAATGCGAATTTCAATTCCAAGGAAATAATGCAATTGCAATTCCTTTTATATAGAATTTTTCAAACCAGTTAGAGAGCGAGTTCGCGAGCCCTAGATCCATAGTTAACAATCTTAGTAGGTCATTACCGATATTTATTAAAGAAATTTTAGAATTTGTAAATAAATTTGATCTTAGTAATATTGATGTTTAAGGATTTTAACATCTACTTCACTCACAACGTGTACTCAAAAATTAAATATATTATAATTTACTTAATTTGCTTTTCCAGCCCTAACAATACTTGACCAGCTTGCCATATTATATATATATATATATATAGATAATATATATATTATATATATTACATATTATAATAGTTATCATATTACTTAGATATACTATATATATATATATATATATACTAATACTATATATTAGTATATGGTGGACTTCGCTATTTTTGCTGGTAATCCAGCGTATGCCCAAATAATGGTAGTCAATACCTTCATACTGAATTTCTTTCTAGGAACTGGCAAAGCATATCATTGATATCATTTCTCTAATTCTAGAATTTCTTGTTATTACTAGATGGCTACTTCAATAAGGGCACGAATTTTTCTCTGTAACTTCAAGGTTTCTTCTACTTGGTTAAAACCCTGCCAGAAAGCTAATCTTTATCAACTAACGTTGGACGGTGTTGGAATTGGAAATGATTGTTTTTGTGTTTGCCCAATTTTCAAAAGAGTGATTATTATGGGCAAGTTTCCGAAAAATCTTGATGCAAACTGATATATTCAGTATATTCTTATTGTTGCAAAGCCCTGTTCTTTTGAAACCAAAAACAGAAACACTGGCTACTTGACACCACTGAGTCAATCGGCTTGAGTAATGGAGATCCAAAAATGCGCTCGCTATATCCAAGTTGCCTCTCCTCATTTAGTCACATCCACGAGCACCAACTGGTTTTCCTAGGAAATAAAAATAAGGTTGTATATTTTGCGATCACGCAAGGACTCATGCACGCACGCACGCCGCACGCACGCACGTCACGCACGCACGCACGCGGACGCACACACAGGGCTATATATATATATATTATATATATATAATAATATATATATAATATATTATTATATAATATATATTTTATATAATATATATATATTATCTACCGGTTAATATATATTATATATAAATATATATATTAAATATATATATATATATATATATATATATATAATATATATATTATATATATATATATTATATATATAATATATATATATATATATTATATATATATATATATATGTTCTAATATATTAATATATATATATATATTATTATATTATACTAATTCATATTCCTCCGTGTATATTTACTGCATATACATACGCTGGCGTTCAATCATATATATATATTATTTATATATATATATAATTATATATACTAATATATGATATATAATTATTATATATTATATATATAATATATAATATATATATGTTGTGTGTGGAAGATTACATGATGTGTGTGTGTAAACAAGAGAAATTATGACTTGTGCTATGAGACTCACTAGATCAAGGTTAAAGACATGATTGATATCTTATAGAAAAGGTAGGCTGAATTTCTTTCTGAAACCTTCATCATAATAGACTATATATAAACTTCAAAGGTACTAGCTTAATAAACTTCAAAGGTACAAGCTTAATAAAGTTCAATACAGAATTTTCAAGTGATTAATAAGAGCTAACTCAGCTTAGTTTAAAAACTTAAATTTTAAGGATTTTTATAGCAGCTCTCATTATCATTTTTATAGCTCTTATCTTAAATCAGTTGCAAGAGTAAAGGAATCTTGAATTCAAAGTCTTATACATATTTCTGTTAAGAATTTTATCTTTTTTATTTAAACATAAAAATGTAAAAATTTGTGGATTTTGTATATATTCAAATAAACATTATTTTCAATTGTTACCGTGGAAAAAAAATTGTAAAAGTCAAAGGTATATTTTTACGAAATGAAAATAAAAATGCTTATGCTATGATTCATTTTCTGTCATCTAAGAATAATAATCATTTTCGATATTTAAGTCTAAATTTGGTGCAGAGACCAATTTAGACCAATTTACCGGCCAAGAAGTTAAACTCATCGTAAATTGCAAAACAAGATGGAACGGTTTCTTGAGCATGATAGACAGATTTATTAATGTTTCTCTAAATTATTAAGAATAATTCGATCCGTGGAGAGTGTCACTTTGAAGGAATGGAGAATTTTGGAAGATAACAATGTGCTTCGTTCCTTTAAGATAGTACTTAAAAACCTATGTTTGAGGAAAACAACGCTTTTGACCTATGGTTTTCCTCAAGTATTTTGGAAAAGAATACTCCTTTAGCAATGTCCCTAAAGGAAAGTTTGAGTGATTTATATTCCTCAAGAAGGCAAACGGAGATTTTAGGGTTACAAGCATCTTCATGACTGTAGAATTTTGTTTTTATTTCCTTCAAAATTTGCACTCAGTAAACTGCGGAAATAATTTTTCAAAAACTTTTCTTTAAGGTTGGAGAATTAATTGTGGAATAAATTTAGTGCAAATGAAGAAACTTCTCAAAATTAGAAGTTGAAGAAGAAAAAAACTTCGTGTGATCTATTGCTATTAGAATTTTGGAAAGAAATAGGGCTATTAGAGACTATTCCTCCTAGAAAAAGGCTCTGCCCGAGAGTGGTGGCACCATTAAAAAAAACAAAAAAAAACTACTTTTTCGATGCCAACAAAGATTCAAGAATTTTGAAGGTCATTGAAAAGAGAAGGAAATTTAGATAAGCTCTACTTTTATAGTCACTTCAATAAACTTTTCTTTAAACTTATTTCTATTAATCCTAATTGCTAAATCACACTCCCTAATATATTTCACTTTTCCTCGGTACCTATATTTTAGAAAGCATTCTGATCTTTAAACAATGCTTTCGCTTTCTAAATCTGTTTAAAGGCACTAATTTCCTAATATGAATTTAGTTTCATATCACTTGTCCCTCGCAATACTATTAGTAACCTATTCAACCGGTAATTGAGCGTGATTTCATATTAACACTTTAGTAATCTAAACTTTTACTAATAAAAATGCATACCTTGTCCTGGGGATTGTAATCCTTATACGTTGGTTATACCAGAACAAAGATCCTAATACTTCCGCTATTTTTATTTTCACAACTTTTTAAGGTTTTTATCTTGCCCATACGATCTCACGGAGAAGGAAGTTGAAAGAATATAGGAGATAGATAAGAAAGCAAGGAGATTAAATATTTGATGCTATATACTATATATATTATATATATATATATATATATACATATGATTTTACATATTTTTTCATTATTATATATAGCCTTTGCTATTTAATAACATTCTAGTCTACTTGAATTCATTTATATATATATATATATATGCTAAAAAAGATTTTATTTTTTTGTATAAATGTGAGTTTCAAATTCCCATTTTCCTCCTGTCCACAGGAAGTTTACATTCTCCTTTCATGTTTTTTTTTTTTTTTTTTTTTTTTTTTTTTTTTTTTTTTTTTTTTTTTATTTTTTTCATCGCTATCTTTTAAACTGAAGCAAAGAAACGGAAATTGATTTCAAGAATGTTTATCACTTAATTGAAACAGTTGTGATATAGTTGATTATGCATTGGTTCACTTGCGTGTTACTTATAAATGATTAATGTGAAAAATAATATATAATATTATTATATATATATAATATATCTTATATATATTAAAGATTAATAATTAATAATAATAATATACATATAAAAATATATTTTAATTTAATTTAAAATTAAATATATATTAATTTATATATCTGTATAATATATAATATAATATATATATATATAGTATTATATATATATATATAATACTATATATGATATATATTTAGTATTACTTATTAGTTATTAATATATATAATAATATATAATATTATATATTATAATATATATATAATACTTTATATAATTATATATATTATATATCATATAGAATATATATATATATATATATATATACATATATTAATAATATATAATTTATATATAATAGTCATATTATTGGGAAGGCGATGAATCAGAACTCGCCGATTTTTATTTCGAATAAGCGTTGAAATTTGACGAGAATTTTTGTTAGGAACTGGAGGCGCAATCGGAACTTATTTTTTTGTGTACTATGGAATAGAATCGTTCGAGATTGGACAATCATAAAATTTTTGGATCGGCTCGGAAGTTTGGAATGTGCAAGTCGAAATATTTGGATTTCGCATGTCCCATCACTAACATTATACTTATATATATATATATATATATATATATATATTAATCTATTATATATTATTCCTATATTATATATATATATATATATATATATAGTATACTATATATATATATTAATAATATTATATATAATAATGGTTAGACACAAATAAATGTTGAACTCCACGCTAAATATTATACATTTTTCATGTTGCAAACATTGTAAGTATGTACGGTGCGACACATATTTATTGTGCAGTTTACCTGTTAAGCCTTCTAGGTTATAATTTAGCATATGACACGCTTTGTTTGTGCTTACGGTTTAAAACAAGCGAATGGATGAAACTGTGTGACCTGTTACGACTTCGAAAGAGGTGCTAATTGGTAGTGCCCGGTTAGTGGGAACGTCTGTAACAAAGAACTAAGTGAACTATTGTTGAAGTGTCACGAGGTGACAGTATTGACGGCGATGACCAGCTTACACAAAACATGGCAAAACGTCATCGACGAAGAGGAACAGTGGGTGCAAGCCAGAGTTAACAGAGGAGTTTATCTTGTGTGTATGTTCAGCGTAGTTGGTATTATATATATTTAAATATTATATTATATATATATATATTTTTATATATATATATTATAATAATATATATAATATATATATATTAATATATATAGTAATATTATTAGTATATTAACGGTCTATATATAAATATATATTGCAAAGAGGAGAGAGAGATTGTAATTAAATCTTATATATTCCTTTGGATGTATTTTTACCACCATTTATGTTGTACAGATCTCATTACGGTCTGGCGTTTACTGTAAAATCACACAAATTCGCAACCACACACACAACACACACACACACAACACACACAACACACACAATATTATCATAATATTATATTATATATTATATATATATTATATATATATATTATATAATATATATTATAATATATATATTATATATAACGTTATATATTATATATATATTTAATATATATATATATATATATATATTTATATTATATAATATATATAATTAATATATATATAATATAATATTATATATATATATATAATATATATATTATATAAAAGAAAGACCGGAAAAGTACCCCCGAAAGACAAAAAAAAAACGCATAGCTGAATGGCCCAGAAGCGATACACCCTAAAAATTCCCCAAACACAAACAACTAACTCACACACTTAAGCAATTGCATAATCGACACGAGTAAAAGTACCGAATCCAACCACGATCCACAAGCGTCCCGACATCGGAAGTTACACAGGAGGAACCAAAAAGACGAGCACAAAAGATAAAAAGAACATAGTACAGCCAGTACACAGCATGAACAAAACACCAACAATATATATATATCAGCTCGCCAGTCTGGATTTTTTTACACATGGGGTGGGCTTTGAATTCATTTCTTAAAACGAGGATGGAATTATTAATATATTATATATAAATATAATAGTAATATTATATTATATATATATAATATATATATATATTATTATTATATATATATATATATATATATATAATATATAGCTCTATATAAATATATAATTATATATATATATACTATATATTATAATATCATATTATATATTATATATGATATATATATATATAGTATAATATATATATATATATACTATATATAATATATAATAATATATATTGCATTAAAATAATGAAACTCTAAATAAATTAGGAATAAGTACGAAGCAGAGAGAGAGAGAGAGAGAGAGAGAGGACGAGAGAGAGGAGAGAAGAAGAGAGAGGAGAGAGAGATTCTCGCAACCTAGCGAATAAAAGGCGAGCCTCATTTTGAGATATTTCTTTTCGTAATTTCTCATCTGAGCTAATTGACTCCGTCGCCATTTTCGCTCATGCTGGCGAAGGCAGGCATTTCTGGCCCTCATTCGCGCTCTCTAATCTTGTCTTTATGGACGAAATTCACTAGTTCATATGATAAAAACAGAAGATATGGTGAGATTTTAAAGTTTTGATATAATATTAATCACTTTATTAAGAAAAAATAATATATATAGGAAAATGATTGTGTTGGGTGGGCCTCAGATCCTCCCATGACGCTACGCCATTGATATATATACTATATAATACTATATATATATATATATATATATATATATTATATTATATATATATATATAAACTTTTTTTATTATATATATATATTATATATATTTAACATATATATCATACTATATATATTTATATTATAATATATTATATATATTATATTAATATATAATCATATATAATATAATATATTGCTGCCTAAAAGATAATATGGGTGTTGGTGTTTTATCTTTGCCATTTTCTGTTTCATGTTTCTTTACCTTTTACGGATTTGAAAATTTGTAGATTATATTGGAGGCAGACAAAGAATTTTCCAAATTTTTCGAATCACGAACTATTTTCTTTATTTTCATTTTCAAACGCCATTTTCATTTTCATTTTCATTTTCTCAAAAAGTTTCATTTTACTTTAATTTCATAGTATAACTGTTAAATTTAAATTTAGATTCCAAAATTTTAAAATTTGTAAATTTCTGACTCAGTATCTCTACCGTATTGAGTTCCTTGTAATTTACATTGTCAGCTTCTTGCAACTCTTCGCTCAGAAGTTTCCTGACTCCTCTACCTTATTTGTGGACGAAATTCACTATTTAAATATGATAAAAACAGAATATAACGGTGATATTTGCAAGTATTTGATTATATTTAGATCAAATGTAAGAAAAATAAATATAGTATATATATATATAATAATATATATATATATATATACTATATATATTATATATATATATATATTATATATTATATATTATATATTATATATATATATATATATAGGCCTATATTATCTATATATATATATATTATAATTAGATATATATAATATATATATATAATATTATATATATATATAATATATATATTATATATATATATATATATATAGCCTATAGTATATATATATTATATATATTATATATTATATATATATATATACTATATCATCTATATATATATATATATTAATTAGATATAATATGTTATTATATTATATATATATGGCCAGACATGCCCGAGAAAGGTTCAGGGCATAGTAACTAGAAAACTATACATCTACAGGAAAAATGAATAACATTTATCATTTCCTAAAGTAATTTCATAAGAAAACTTACAACACATTTATTTTAAATTCTTAAATATTTATTTATTAATAACTCCTTAATATTAGTAAAAATTTCATTGCGCCGCTGACTGATTGACCTTGAAACCAGCATTAGTCTCGAGAGCAAAATTTGCCAAATACCGAATTAAAATAAAGTAGAGAAGTATTTATTTTTCTTTTTAAACATTTTTTAGGGGGTTCGAGCCACGGAGGGACAGAGGGGGACCTCGTCCCCCGTCGTCCCTGGTAGGCCGAGAACCCCACCTCTATCAGTCGTCTTGTTTACCCGAGGGTATTCGTTAGTGTAAAACAAAAAATTAACATTTGAGCACCTTTCCGTGGCATCGTCGGGAGTAAGCGCATCTTTGATTTATCAAAACAACTGTAATTTTTTCAACAATTTTACCAATTTTAATTTTTTAAGCAAAAAGCTATATTTTTTTAATTTATTTTTAATTTCGGGGTAAAAATGTCTCCTGCCATTAATAAAATGATATTTATTTTCGTCATGTACCTGTATATAGTTTTTTAGTACATTGCCTGGGCGCGTTTTCAGAATGCTGGAGCCATTATCATATTAATATATATATATAATAATATATACTATACTATATATAATAATATAATAATAATATATATTATATAATAGTAATATTATATATAATTTCTATATATATTATATATATATATATATATATATATTATCAGTATAGTATATATTCAATTCATTGTCTTCTGCAACTCTTCGCTCAGAGTTCTGACTCCTCTACCTCTGAGTTTTTTTTATAAAATTCAATTCAATGTCTTCGCTCAAGGGCAGCTCTGACTTCCAGTTTTCGTTCCTGAATATTTAACGGTGAATGCTTGACCAGTTAACTTTCTATAAGTATAGATTATTGGTCATGTTATTATTTCTATCTTTCTTTAGGTTCAATTCATCAGTTGGCATTGATATGACTGAAACGATTGTAAACATGTGGTGAGGGCTGCGCAGCCGGTATGTCTTTTTGCAAGTTCCGAACCATTTTATTTCATACTCCGGCTACACCCATAAAATATTTCCCCTCCGGCTCAGGTCCAAAACTTTGCGATTTCCCGGCTCCGGCTCCGTGATAAGAATACTTTTACTTTAAATCTTGCGTATTTAGATATACAGCAATATAAAGCTAAACTACAAAAATTACCCCAACGAATCGTTGGAACTAGAGTTGGCTGAGTACTTCATTTTTGGGCACCGCACAACCCGTCGTCTTTTCGCACCGCACCACACCACACCATACCAAGAGCAAGAAAAAGTGCACAACACTCCACAAGGATGCTGAAATTATATGCTGCGCTACACTACATCAATGCTTAGGTTATTATAAATTTTTGCTAAGTATAAACAGTAAATCTGTGTCTACTTTACAAATTTTCGGGCCTAAAACCAAAATCATTATATATGGCACCGATGTTTACGTCATCAAACATTGGTAGGAAAAATATAAAAAATAACCGATTATCGGAAAAAATAATCGATATTCCGTCACATTATGTTAATCTCAACAATTACCGAATTTATTTTAAAAATTCTCATTTGTCCCGACTGTTCTTTGGAAACATTTTGCAGCACTTGTTCAAATCTTTTTTTCTACACCACATGTGTTCTGTTCAAGTTTTCGATTTTCCCATATATATATATATATTATATAATATATATATATATATATTATATATATATATATATATATAATATATATATATATATATATATATATATATATATATAATATATATATATATATATATATATATATATATATATAT
>JABUQX010000436.1:0-15000 GCA_015478945.1 Trachelipus rathkii | reverse complement strand
CTGCTCCTCCATACTGTTTACTCCCTCTCTTCCAAATACTCCAACCAAATATTTACATTTCTCCACCATCTTTATCTCAATCCCCTCCACCTCTATTCTTCCTCCTTCTTTTCTACTGACCACCATGATCTCTGTCTTTCTGTGTTTATAGTCAAGCCGGCCTCTCAGCCTGTTGGCAAAACTTATCACTACCTCTCTCAACCTGTCTCCTCTTCGCTCCAGCACGCCAAGTCACGCATGTGGGGAGCCAAAAATATCACCGTCCAAATCTCCGTTACGCCTTCTCTCACCCCTTTATCAAATACATCCAGATACGATGGCAAACAAATTGGTGACACAAGACGCTTCCTTTGTTTAACCCTGTTCTCACACCGAACCCATTCCTTTATTCTCAAATTCTGTTCTTACATTACATTTACTATTTCTGTACAAACTCTCCAGAGCTCCTCTCAACTTTCTACCCACTACATATTATCTCTCCAACACTTCCACAGTCTCTCTCTAGGCACTGAATCAAAAGCTTTCTTCAGATCTATGAAAGCTATATATGCTCGTTTGTTATATTCCCATACCTTTTCCAACGTAATTCTTAGAGCGAACAAGAGATCTGTCGTGCTTCTTCTTTCTATATACGTGCTGCTCTTCCCCTAGTCTAGGCTCTACTACTATTCTCAACCTTTTCTCTAGTATTCTCTCATATGTTTATGCCAAGTGGTTCAACAAGGAAATGCCCCTGTAGTTTTTACAGTCTCCTGTATCTCCTTTTCCCATATTTATTGAACATTATAATTGATTCTTCCCCATCCTTTTGGTACTTCACTTTCGTTCCAACACCTATTAAACAGTTTCAGTAAATTTCTTCTTCATTTTCTCTCCTCTCTCTTTTATCAATTCTATGGGTATCCCATCTTCACCCGGTGCCTTACTGTTCTTCATCGCTTTCAGAGCCACCTCCTAATTCTTCCATAGTTATCTCCTCCTCATCCTCACTTCTACTCCTACAATCTCTTCTTCCTCCCTCCTCCCCACCATTCACACATTTAGTAGTTCATTGAAGTGCTCCGTCCATTCTTGCCTAGTCTATTGATTTCACCAAAACTTCTCCTTGTTTATCCCTTGATGCTGCACACTTTCCTCTTTGATCTATATGTTTCTTGCCAGTCTAAAAATCTTCTTCCTTTCTGCCCTCCCATCTTCCATCATTTCTTCCGCCTCTCTCTTTGCAGCCTCTTCTTTTACTCTTCTTTTCACTCTCTCTCTGCATCATTCCTTACCTCCACATACTGAGCCTTTGTTTGTACAGTTCTATTTTTCAACCTTCTCATCAATAACAATTGTTTCTCCTCTTTATTGCCTCCTTCTTCACTTCTTTCAGTCCACCACTTCACTTTGTGTGTTTTTTCTTCGATCATCCTACTCATCTTTTGCCTAGGGTCTCCTCTGCTACCCTTTTAACTGTTTCTTGAATCTCCCCCATCTCTTCTACTCCTTCTAATTGTCTCTAAATCCTCACTAAATTTTTCTAATATATTCCCTTTCTTGTCACACTCCTTCAGTGCCCACTCTAATCACATTTCTCTCTTCTTTATTCTGCATTTCTGCCTTCACCATCAGGTCCGTCACCAACAATCTAAGATCTGAATCCATTGTTACCCAGGTATTACTTTAACATTCTTGTCCTACTATCAGACGATAATATATAGTCTATAATGATCTTTGATCAAATTCTGTGATGTTGTTCAATTCCTATACCTTAGAACCTATGTGTGAGCTTTGTTGGAAAAAAAAAAAAAGATCCATTCTATGATTTTCAATCCCTTCCTCAGACAGAAATCTATCAGCATCTCTCCTTCAATATTCCTTATCTCCTCTCCATACTGTCCTACCATTGTCTCCACCTCGTCTCTTCTTCTTCCCACTCTTGCATTGAAATCTCCAATCAGCAACAATATATCCTCCTCTCTTTCTTCACATTCTCCTCCAACATTTCCATGAACTGTCTTTTTCCTTCTTACGAGTGTCTCTGTTGAGGCGAATATACCTGATAGAATTGGTACCTCTTTCCCTTGATCTTAAAGGTGCATCTTACAAGTCTTTCGTGCATGACTTCTATAGTCTGTATGAAAGGGGACATCTTCGGCCCTATTATGAAGCCCACTCCATGCTTCCTGATACCCTCCTCTATCCCTTTATATATCAATACATATCCTCCTCCCATATCTTTTCCTCTCTCTTCTCCTCTCATTCGCATCTCCGCCATTCCCATCACGTCTATCCTCCTCTCTCTCATCATCTCCAGAATCTCCTCCTCCTTTCCACCATACGTCGCAATATTTAGCGTAGCGCATCTAATTTTAAAAACATTATTCGAGTTCCTGGTCCAAAATCGTTTCCGGGGTCTGTAATCTAAAGGTCTGTCTTCTTCCGAGGCTGGTCCTTGAGTATTGCAAGCAATTTCATTTCAGGCAGTGGCTTGCTAGGCCTATCCTGCCCTATGTTCATGGGAAGAGTAGAATGGCAAGGGAGGGTTCCCATCCTCTAGAGCCATGCGAAGATAAACTTCATACTGACAAACTACGTCGAAACCTTCACATCTAGGCCAGAAATTACTTGTAGCGCTTCTTTATTCTTAAGTTAAAATTATATTTTTATTCATTTGTCAAAAGCTGGTTGAATAATTTTGCAGCTCCTCACCTAACTTAGTTCGGATACCGCCATATTTGTTAAATTATTAAATTATTGAAAAGAACTGTATTAAATTATTGAAAAGAACTGGATTAAAAATTTTGTTGCTCCTCCTCTAAATCTTGGTTAAAATATCAATTTAATTTTGTTTCGTAATCGGATTTTAATTTATATTTTTGATTTAATAAAAATCTTTGTGAAAATCTACGTGAAAACTTAAATTTAGCTAGTTTCTTCCAAATAATAAACTGACCTCAACACATGCTGCTCATCTTCTTTACACAGGCAAAAAACCCTTTAGGACTTACTTCTTTAACAGTTCCTTTTAAAACTTCATTAACCTCCATCTTAGTCTCTACTCCAGATCTTCTCTTTTCTTCTCTTTTCCTTTTCCCAGCTGTTTTTAATGCATCTAACTCCGACGACAGTCAGTCAGTATATATATATATATATATATATATATATATATAAATAAATATAGTATATATATATATATATATATATATATATATATATATATATATATATATATATATATATATATATATATCCCCTGTCCCAAAAGTAAGCTTACTGAATATCCCATGAAGACTGAGTAATGTAGCTCCTTCGTGACGTATACGAGTAGGTATCTAAATACCTAGGCTACATATCCATACCAGTTTTAACCAAGTCAGTCTTGAACAATATTTGTTTATGTATGGGTTTGCCTAACCTCGTTGCTTTTGCACTAAATCTTTTAAAAGGCGTGTGTTTATCTTCGTCACTGTTTTTGCGATGCAGGTAAATATTGAACAGTGGTACGCTATCAAATTCTGTGTGAAACGTAACAAGTCTGCCACTGAGACATTTGCTTCTTTAAACGAAGCTTATGGGGATGCCACTCTATCGAAAACTATGGTTTTTAAGTGGCACAAAGCTTTCAAAGAGGGCCGAGAAAATATTGAAGACGACCCTCGTTGTGGAAGACCAATCTCGTCAACAAACAATGAAAATGTGGATGTTGTTAGAGCTGCGATGGAGAGAGACCGCCGGCTCAGTGTCAGAGAGCGATTGCAGAAGAAACTGGTTTGGATAAAATGCAGTTCATAGAATTTTAACGAACCATTTGGACATGCGAAAAATTTGTGCAAAACTAGTGACGAAAGATTTGTCTGTGGAGCAGAAAGTTATAACAGGCGATGAATCATAGGTTTTTGAATACGATCCTGAAACCAAACGGCAAAGTACGGAAGGGCAAAGAAACTATGTATGAGCAAGTCCAAGGTGGAAACACTGATTATTTATTGTTTTTTTCGACAGTGGTGGTATTGTGCACAAGGAATTTGTACCTTCAGGACAGACAGTTAATCACGTCTTTGCAAAGATAAGTTCTTGGAAGGACTTCGAAAACGAGCTCAGCGAATCAGAACAGACATTGCAGACGACTGGGTGCTGCACCACGATAACGCGCCATCTCATACTGCGCTCTCAATTATAGAATTTCTAGCGAAGAAAACATTCAAGAACTCCACATTTCCATGCAGCCCAGATCTACCAAAAGTGATTTCTGCCTTCCTAAAGTTGGATATGAAGTTGAAGGATCATCATTTTGGGACGATGGAAAGCATAAAAAATACTGTAACACGTGAGCTAAACACACTTCAGGAAAATGACTTCCGGTAGTGCTATGAACAGTGCAAGAAACTTTGGAACCGCTGTGTAACCTCCCAAGGGTCATACTTCGAAGAAGATAACTTGTAATTTCAGATAAGTCTAACACATAATTAAATACAACATCAGTACACCTACTTTTGGGACATAATATATATATATATATATATATATATATATATATATATATGTGTAGAGCAGAGTGTATATATAGTATATATCTATATATTTAGATTTATATATATATATATATTTAGTATATATATATATATATATATATATATATATATATTATATATATATATATATATAGTTATATATATATATATATATATAGCATAAAGAAAGAGTTATATATATATATATATATATATATATATATATATATATATATATATATATATATATATATATATATATATATATATATATATGTGTGTGTGTGTGTGTGTGTGTGTTTGTGTGTGTGTGTGTGTGTGTGTGTTAAACATAAAAACCATTAAAATTACTCTAAGAGCGACGTTTCAACCCAAATCTTTGGGTGCTCATTCGGTTCTAATGTAATGCATGAAAGTGAGAAATAGCTCGGTCCAGTACCACTCAACACAGAAGGAGTTTTAAAACTCTCGAATTCCTGTGAGTATGAGGATGGTAGTAGTATCCGAACAGGTTCGTCGTCACCGTTTCTTTTCTATGATAGAGCTATTGTATCGTTTTGAAATATGGTATAATGTTAGTTGATGTGTAAACTGATTACAGCCTAAGTGGGTGTGACTCTTAGCGCCAAGGTCAAACTCGCCCTGTTCAGCGTTGAAAAGACTCAGGTTGGGCTTATTGTGAAAGTAAATTTGAACCTGAACATTCCTACGCTTTTTTATTATTATTGTTATTATTATTATTATTATTATTATTATTATTATTATTATTATTATTATTATTATTATTATTATTATTATTATTATTATTATTATTATTATTATTATTATTATTATTATTATTATTATTATTATTATTATTATTATTATTATTAATATTATTATTATTATTATTATTATTATTATTATTATTATTATTATTATTATTATTATTATTATTATTATTATTATTATTATTATTATTATTATTATTATTATTATTATTATTATTATTATTTGACGTTGAACGAATCGAAAAAATCGATTCCCGAAGGGAATCGATTTTGAGTCGAAATCGATTCCCGTAGGGAATCAATTTTTACGCACGCGAGCATACATATACATAGGTTACGTGTCCGTGCGCCCCCCGGAGGGGGTCCTGGTCCCCTTAAAAATTGAAATGCGCGTAGAAGGCTGAAATTTAGTGATAGGATTCGGATCCGAGTCGAAGTCGGCGGATCCTAATTGATTCGAGCGGGCACAGGTGCTGGCTCAGTTGCTGTGCCGAGATGGTAAATATTTGTATAAACCTAACATACCTTATGCGCGAATAAACAGAAAACATTAACAAAGTTCTACTTATACTTAACAACAGTAAAGTAACTAACATTACATACAGAACGTATCCTATTCACATTTTTCAATCATATCGGTAACATATCTTTGTTATTTTTACCTTAACATAGTAATATTTAACAAAAATTTATCATAACCTTACCTGATTATCATACAGATCAGCGAATATATGCTAACGTATCAAAGTTTTCACATCAATAAAGCTAACATAATAACCTGAACTAAGAATATATTGTACAACGACAAACCTAACATACCTCTCGTATGAATAATCTGCTAACACTCACAAAGTTCCCTACTTATCAAAGGTAAAGTAGTTAACAGGACATACAAAATCAATTTATCCCAACTTTTCCAACATATCAAGCAACAGCCAAGCAGTATTATCTAACAAAAATTCCAAAGTGACCAATCTATCAAAAAGACACCTAACGGAACTTTGAATTCGGATACTACCTCTATCAAAACGCCACTGACATCAAAAATAACGTCATTTTGAACTATGAATAAACGTAGACATTGTTAAAAATTCTCGGATGAAATTACCACATTACTCAGCAAAACTTTAAACTAAGCCCACGTTTTCAACAACACATCACCAGTTAACACAGTAATATTTTACGAAACTTTCATTCTCTAACAAATCAGTGTTAAATTCACATTGACATTGTAATATTTAACAAAAACGTAGCAGAAATTAAACATAACCTAACATATCTAACACTTACAATGAGTGAAAACCTACAATAGATAACATTTGACCTACTCATAAGACATTAACATTTGGAGAGCTATGAATAAAGTTCTCAACCTACCCTACACATACAGCAAAAACTCAGTTATCCATGTTCAATCATAATATCAACAGATAAAGCAGTATTATCTAACAAACTCCCTTAACAAAGTGACCAATCTAACTATCAAAGATACCCGCATCTTGAACTATGAATTGATACTACATTCATCAAAGTGTTTTGTATATCAAATATAACATCATTTTTTGAACTATGAATAAAGGTAGACATTAGCAAAATTCTCTATCAAACATCATAAAATAACATATCGATCATACAGATCAACTAGAATAAACGCTACAGCTTAACTTATCATACCTTTCGAAACATTACGCAATACTTTCGAGTCGTTAGGCTTACACGGTAGGTTTATCATTAGGGTTACTTTCATGTTTGTACAAAAGCTTTCACGAATGCGCGCTCACTCATCAATATAATCTCAATCTTTACTATATATAACCGAACATCAACGATGAGTCCCAACTACACGGAGATCACCCCGGAGATGAATGAAGACCCATCTCGAAACCCCGAAGGGGTGTTGTGGCAGCACAGCTCCTGCCAGCTCCAGAAACCCGTTGCTAAGTGTATAAATGTATAAATTAAAAATTAAATCTGAAAAAAATTAAATGTAAAATGAAACTTATAAATAAAATAGCAAACGAATGTTTACTAACTCAGCACCTCACCGGTTCCAGCACGGTACGGTAATTAACTCTGACTCTCAGACTTTTCCTCCTTTCTTTCTTCCTTCTTCCTTCTTCCTTCTTCCTTCCTATATTTTCTGCCTTTGCGTTCATTATTTGGGACCCTCCAGTGGGACCTCTGACACCCTTACGAACTTATAACCTTCTCATAGTTTTGAGATCTACGGGGTTCGATAACATATATAAGACACCAATATTGTATTATTATACAAATGTTTACTACAACTTTGCACCACACCGGAGCCAGCACCTGTGCCGTTGCCAACTCAAACTCATCAGATTCCAGCCTCCGGATCCGAATCCTATCACAAATTTCAGCCTTCTACGCGCAATTCACTTTTACTAGCTGTGGACCCTAGGGGCGCACGGACACGTAATCTATGTATGTGTATGCTTGCGCGCGTAAAATCGATTCTGGGTCTGATTTCAACTTAAATCGATTCCTTTCGGGAATCGATTTTTCGACTCGCTCAACGCACAATAATAATAATATTAATAATAATACACACACACACATTAATAATAATAATACACACACACATGGCATGATGAGCAGTATTGGTATTACATTACACACACACACACACACACACAAGCGATCGTACGTTCAAGGTCAAATTTACTTTCACGATAGGCCTAACCGAGTCTTTCAACGCTGAACATGGCAGAGCCGCAGATCTTGGCGCTAAGAGGCAACAATCACTAAGGGAGCCAGGAACACGAAAAAACTGGCTGTAATCAGTTTACTACAGCAACTAACATTATACCAAGTTTCCAAACGATACAATAACTATCATAGAAAAACGGCGACGAAGAACTGTTCGATACTACTGATGGTGCCTGTTAAAATTCTTCAAAAGTGCATGGCAATCTCTTCTACAAATTGCAATATTCCTTCGTTACCCCGCTCATAAATGTGAACCTATTACAATCTATATAGTATTACCAAAGTGTGAAATATGGTGAAATTGCATTATTTAAATTACAAGAAAGGACAAAATATTCATGCTGAATGATCTGAACATTAAATCTTTTCAAGAGTTTCACCCACGAAGAAACTCTCACAATCCCCAATGTGGAATTAAATAAACTCCCTGCCCTGTAGCAGTGATGTTTCTAATAAGCATACCACACACACACTCCTAAAATGGAAATACAAAGAATATTTCTTTATCTAGGCAGCCAAAATGTCAGGGTTTTCAACTCACGACAGTAATGGACACATTAATCAAGGAATAGGAATGACGGGGGGAGCTTTATTAATCGTTCCAGAATAAAAATTTTAGTTCTTGCTGATTTTAAAATACGTAACATAAATGTATGAGAGTAACCTAAAATATTTTTAATTTTAGAGTTAAGAAACTCAGATCTCTCAATCTCAGGGCTCTTGAAATTTTGTTTTTATATAACGGGTATTTAATATTTTGGGGATTTGAAAATAATGAATAAAAGAGTCACTCTGCCTGGGGCTTTTCTGTAAGTTTAATTTAAATACCTAAATCAAGAAAAGAGATTCTATTTTAACCTCAAATGCGAACTTTATTCTGAGTATAATTACCACCTTGTCAAGAAATGATCAATATTCTGATGAGCTGTGGTCAAAGGACGAAACATCATTCTAAATATATCGGAACCATGCAATAAAATTTAAATTTAATCAAAGTTGGTAACAATCTGGATTCGTAAAATTCCATACAAACAGCTTAGTATTGGAATCCAAGAGATCCCCATGTTTGCCCTAAAATTGTTTATAAAATATATCATCTAAACCTAAAATAATTATTAGTAGAAAAATCTTATAAGTGAAAGAAAGGCATAGTAGGTGGAACCCCTCATTACAAGGAATTTTTTTTTAAAATAATTTAACACGTCATCAATATAGACATTAGTAAATAAACTAAAATGCCAAAATTAACCATAAATTATTTAAAATTATTCATTTTTTATTTTTCAAAAATCATTCGAGTTGAAGAGATGGGTTGGAGAAATTTGTCCCAATGAACAGAAAGAGAATTAGAGAACCAACTTCCAAGGAAGAATAAACTGTTTTGTAGGTTGGAGATAATACCTAAGAGTTAATATGTTTTTGCTATTTTTGAATTCCGTAAAAGTAACAAAAGGTGGAGACAACATAAGTCTGTGGGGATAAGACCTGAGACTCTTGTCCTTAAACATATTAAACTCATCAATGATAGGTACGAAAGGGTCAGATCTTAATACTGAAGAATATAAATTTTGGTCACCGAGCAGTTCACAAGCTTTTTGGGTTATATAATCTGTATCATTCACTGTGTAATACCAACGCCTTATCAGCTTCTTTAGAGCTACATTTTTATAAATATATAAGAATAGAAGATTGACTTAAACTCATTGGGGAGACACATATTTGCATTTACTAACATTATAATAGCACTAATAATATTTGAGATTTGAATTATTTACTTTATATTATTTTTTAAATTATAATTTATATATTATAAATTATATAACAACAGAATTTTAATTATATTCATGGCAAAATCAAAGTCACAAAACCGACAATTGTTTCTCTATAATTATTTAAGGAATAAGATAAATTAGTGATTCTTTTAAAGTTAAATAGTACTAATGAATATGTATAAGGGTAAGGTGATAAGGCAAACTAGGAACTATAGGGGAAATTAGTTTATTGAGTGTTGGAGCGAAGATATATGTTTGTATTTTGGTTGAAAGAGTTGCACCCAGTGATTAGAGGTTGACTGTTGAATGAGTTTTATGATTTAGGAAACATATATCCATGTTTTTATATTTACGAATCATACTAGCAGTATGTTTATTGCAATGTTTCCCCGTTTCTGAGGCAGGAGCATATTTAATTGGGTGCTTGAATCATGTGATATGGTAACTGTTCTTGTACTTAAATAGTGGCAATTTTTCATCATATTTCAATTCTTTTTCATAATAGATTTTAATAGGGTCACATTTATGTTCAGAGTAACAACATGCTGAATATTGTAAATTTTGTAGATGAGTAGTAATGCCATACATCTGACCGTTCCAAGCTTACTTCCTCGAAAACTATTAGAGCTATCGTATTGAAACTTTGTATATGTGGGGTACTCATATGTTAAACTGAACACAGGCGAGTTTTCAAGTTCTAGGATGTATATAGGAGTACCTCTAACCCGTGAGAGTGTAGCTGAAATAATTGTTACTGTTGTTGCAGCTCCGAGCGGGCGAGATTAGGCCTAAAGCCTCCCAATCGAGCACCTGTTCGATTGACCGACCGACTACCGCTATTATTATTATTATTATTATTATTATTATTATTATTATTATTATTATTATTATTATTATTATTATTATTATTATTATTATTATTATTATTATTATTATTATTATTATTATTATTATTATTATTATTATTATTATTATTATTATTATTATTATTACAAAGAATCGATTCCCGAAAGGAATCGATTCTTGAGTCGGTTCCCCGTAATCGTTCTTTACGCACACCGGCCTGCCCCATTCCGGCCCGCCCGGCTCTGGCTCCGATTCCGGCTCCGACTCCTGCTCCGACTCCGTTCCGACATGAATAATCGATTTTCGAAGGGAATCGTTTATGAATCGAAAATCGATTCCTGAGGCATTTTTAGGCTCCGGCTCAGCCTCTGGTTCCGATATATATCTACAGTGGTTAGAGTTATCATATCGGGTTAAAATTTGGAGGGGGATTATATGACGTAACCCGTTCACGATCAGGTTACGTCCTTGTGGGCTCCTCGAAGGGGGCCCATCCACCCTAAAGAATCGACATGTTCGTAGAAGGCTGAAATTTTGTGAGGATTCAGAGTTGAATTTCTAGAAAGAGTTGGTATCGAAATCTGAGGAGTTGGCATCGGCACCGGTGCTGGAACCGGTGCGGTGCTGAGTTAATAAACATTCGTATAACAACAATGTTATGTCCTTATATATATCGAACCTGTGATCCTGAATATGATGGTTATATGTCCGTATAGGGTGTCTAGGAGGGGAGGGGGGTCCCAACTGAAAAAAAGCACAGTGTGCAAAACAGAAGCCGAAGGAGGAAGGAAGAAGGATGAAGGATTAAGGATGAATAAAGAAGGAAAGAGTGGAGAAGGAGTCTGACCTAGAGGAGTAGAGTTGACCGAACTGCACCGGTGCTGGCTCCGGTGCGGTGCCGAGTTATTAAATATTTGTGTAATGATACAATATTGGTGTCTTTATATATGTTATTGGGTTTGTAGATTCGAAAATAATGGTTTTAGAACCATCAAGAAATAAATAAATAAATAAATAAATAAATAAATAAATAAATAAAATAAATAAATAGATAAATAAATAAATAAATAAATAAATAAATAAATAAAATTTCTTATTCTTTATGTTTATAACTTACAAATTTACGTTTTACATATCAGTTAATCAGTTAATCAGTAAATCAAACAGTCCTCTCCTCACCCCTTCCGTGATCTAATATTGATCTATTGATCTACTGATTTATTGATTCAAGTCATATTTTTTTAGTAAAATTGTCACGTTTACTGATTTTAAAGCAGTAAATAAATAAATCAGTAAATCAAACTGCCCTCCCCAACCCTCTCGTGATCTATTGATCTATTGATCTATTGATCTATTTGATTCAAGTCATCTGATGACCCATTGATCTATTGATCTGTTTTTCATATTTTTACTAAAATTGTCACGTTTTACATACCTTAAAGCAGTAAATCAGTAAATCAAACTGCACTCCCCACCCCTCTCGTGATCTATTG
The DNA here is from genome assembly GCA_015478945.1 of Trachelipus rathkii. Classification (NCBI taxonomy): domain Eukaryota; kingdom Metazoa; phylum Arthropoda; class Malacostraca; order Isopoda; family Trachelipodidae; genus Trachelipus; species Trachelipus rathkii. The sequence goes on along the minus strand of JABUQX010000436.1, from coordinate 2,893 downwards.
ATCTATTGATCTATTGATCTATTGATCTATTGATTCAAGTTATATCTTTTACTAAAATTGTCACGTTTTACATACCCAAAACAGTAAATCAGTAACAACTGTTCTCCCTTCCTTTTTTCATGATCTATAGATCTATTTTTCAAGTCATATTTTCTAGTAAAAGTGTCATGTTTTACATACCCTAAAACAGTAAATCAGTAAACAGTAAATCAAACCACCATCCAACCCTCACCATCAACCCTTGATCTATTGATCTATTGATCTATTGATCTATTGATCTATTGATCTATTGATCTATTGATCTATTGATTCAAGACATATTTTTTAGTAAAATTGTCATGTCTTACATACCCTAAATCAGTAAATCAAACCATCCACATACCATCCCACCTTCCCATGATTTATCGATCTACTGATCTATTGATTCAGGTCACATTTCGAGTATCATTTTGGATAAACATAACATAAAAACAAGTTCTTTATACACTGATCAACGAATATATAACAAAGGTTTTTACATTGATAAAGCTAACATAACATCATCCGGTCTAATAATATAATGTACAGTACGTTCCAGTACAACTTAAACACAAATAACGTTAAAATTTCATGGTGTCCCACACTTAACAATAGTAAAATAACTAACATAAGCATACAAAAACATAACCTATGCACACATTGTCAAGCATATCTCTAACATAACAATTTTAATTTTAGATTAACATGGTAATATTTAGCAAAATTTATCATAACCTTGTCTAATTATCACACTGATCAACGAATATATGCTAACGTAACAAAGTTTTCACATTAATAAAGCTTACATTAATAAAGCGGTTACATAGTGGCACATTCTCTGGCTGTGTTCTTACTGCTTTCACCTCTCTCAAACTTTTCAACATATCTCTCTTCATGCATCTCTATGTGTGATCTCCACGTAGTGCTTACAGTTCTGCCAAATCGCCTCTGTATAATGCGTTGTTGCCAAACCTATCAGATTGTCTATAGTAAAGCTTGAGATTGTTATACTTTGTCTATGTCTACAGTTTGTTCACGCTTAATGTATGCCATGTATGCTGTGGTACTATATGTTTTTAGTTCAGGAGATATTATGTTAGCGCTTATTCGTTGATCTGTATGATCAGATAGGTTATTTTATGATGTTTGACAGGGAATTTTGCTGATGTCCACGCTTATTTATAGTTCAAAATGATGTTATATTTGATATGCAAGACACTCTGATGAATGTTGTATCAATTCATAGTTCAAGATGCTGGTATCTTTGATAGTTTGGACACTTTGTTAAGGAATTTTGTTAGAAATCCTGATTTATCTGCTGATGATATGATTGAAAAGTCAGTATAGGTTGAGTTTTGCGGTATGAGCTTATGATAGTTGGAGAATTTATTTATAGGTCTGTGATATTAATGTCTTATCTGCAGATCCTGATATATATCTATTGTGGTGCTTTCGCCCTGTGAGTGCTAGATGTGTTAGGCTATAGTTTCAATTTCTGTTACGTTTTTTGTTAATATTAATATGACAATGTGAAATTAAAAACTGGTTTGTTAGAGAAATGAAAGTTTCGTAAGAAATTACTGCGTTAACTGATGATGATGTGTTAGAAACGGTTAGCATAGGCTAAGTTTTTTGCTGAGTAATGTTAGGTTTCCCCGAGAATTTTGCTAATGTCCATGTTTACTCATATTCAAACATGTTATATTCGATATGAGTGACACTTTAATGAATGTAGTATGTCATAGTTCATGATGCTGGTGTCTTTGATAGCCTGTCACTTCTTTGTTAATGGATTTTGTTAGATAATACTGCTTTAGCTGCTGCTGATATGTTTGAAAAGTGGAGATACATTGAGTTTTGTATGTTCTGTTAGCTACTTTACCTTTGATAAGTAGGGAATTTTGTGAATGTTAGCAGATTATTCATACGTAAGATGTTAGATTTGTCGTTGTACATTGTATTTTTAGTTCAGGTGATGATATTTGGGGCTTTATTGTTGGATGTGGAAAACTTTGTTACCTTAGTATATATTTTGTTGGTCTGTATGATAATTAGGTAAGGTTAAGATAAATTTTGTTAAATGTTACTATGTTAAGGTAAAAACATTTAACGATATGTTACAGATACGTTTGAAAAGTGTGAACAGGTTACGTTCTGTATGAATGTTAGTTACTTTACTGCTGTTAAGTATGGATCTTTGTTAATGTTGGACTGTTTATTCGAGCGTAAGGTATATTAGACTTGTCGTTGTACATTATTATCTTAGTTCAGGCTATGATATGTTAGCTTTATTGATGTTAAAACTTTGTTACGATAGCATATATTCGTTGGTCAGTGTATAAAGAACTTATTTTTATGTTATGTTTATCCAAAATGATACTCGAAATATGACTTGAATCAATAGATCAATAGATCATGGAAGTGTGGGGAGGGGAGTAGAGGGACGGGGTTTGATACTGATTTATTGTTTCTTTACAGCTTAAAATCAGTGTGTAGCTATTACTTCTTACTATATAGTTTGTCTCTCCTCTCTCTCTCGTGGGAAGAACTTGTTTTTGTTATGTTTGGCTAAAACTATTTTTTATGTTATGTTTGGATAAACTTTGTTACGTTTGCAACTATTCGTTGGGGATTATGATATTTAGGTAAGGTTATGATAAATTTTTGTTAAATTTTACTATATTTAATGTAAAAAACTGTTACGTTACCATTATATTCGTTGTCAGTATAATAATTAGACAGGGTTATGTTAAATTTTTGTTAAATATTACCATGTTAATGTAAAATTAACATTGGTATATTAGATATGTTTGAAAAAGTGCGAATAGGTTACGTTTTGTACGCTGTAGTTAGGTACCCTTACTGTTAAGTATGG
>JABUQX010000435.1:50000-51027 GCA_015478945.1 Trachelipus rathkii | reverse complement strand
CAGCGCGTATCTAGAGTGGAAAAATTCTCGTTTTCATCCCTCTTGCTAATTTTCATTCTGCTAGAAATGTGCGGGATACTCTTCGCGGAGCAAAGCGGGCTTCTTCATCAAAACGAAAGTGCGCTAACCTCCTTGGTTCTCCTACTGACAAATCTTTCTGGCCTCTTGCCAAAAACATCTCTAACAACTTCTTGTAAATCTGTCTTTCTCCTCTTATTCGCTCTGATGGTTCCTGTTGCTAATTCTTCTGCTCCAACTGAAAAAGGCGCAATCTTTCGGCTCTCTATTTTCCTCTAACCTCACCTGGAACGATCTGGCTTCCTCATCCTCCTCCTTCTCCTCCCAGGTGTCGGCTATGCCTTTGCCTGTGATACCATTCGATCGGGTGCTGGCTCCTGAAATCTGTGAACGTCAGGAAGGGGGTGGCCCGGATGCATTCCTCCCCGGAGTTTTGAGGAGTGTGCTTCCGTGCTGATCCCGCCCCTCGTTCATCTATATTCTCTATGTCTCAATACTAACACTTCCCTCAGTGTTGGAAGCAGCACATGTCAAGCTATTCCGAAAAAGGAAGCCGCTTCTGATCCTTCTAACTATCGCCTATAGCTCTTACTTGTATTCTATCTAAGATCTTTTGTTGAAACTCTTCTCAACTCATCACTTCTTAGATCATCGGATCTCATTCACTTCTTTCGATCGCCAGTAAGGCTGTTCGGCGCTCGGGAGGTCCTAACTGGCGATATACTTTCCTATCTTACTGATTTTGGTTTTCCGCTCTTAGGAACTACGGGAGACTTGCGTGGTTTCACTTACATATCCAAGGCATTGTACAGGGTATGGCCCCCCAGTCGATACTCTCCAAGCTCCCATCCTTTGCATTCCTCCTTCTCTTAGCTCATTATGCCTAGTTTTCTTTCAATCGCTCAATATCGGCCTTGTTGTTTGTGGGGCGACTTCCTCTTCCTTTTCTGTCAATAGTGGTGTTTCCTCAGGGTTCTGTCTTATCTCCTACTTTAAATTCCTACTTATT
>JABUQX010000435.1:15000-45000 GCA_015478945.1 Trachelipus rathkii | reverse complement strand
TTAACCACTCTCCCCTCCTTAAAGCAGTTAGTAAAAATGATAGAGCGGATTTTGATAATTTTAAGAAAGGCTGTTGTGGTGTGTCTCTTCTCTGTGTGACAATTCATTGAGCCCCCAATACTCACGGACAAATTTCATTATAAAAATCCTATACTCCTAACAAGTTGGCTCTACTTGACTGGTAGCGTTCACGTTTCTCTCTGCATGCATCACATTCCGAGTCTTTGATTGGCTTCTCGTGCCCAGTTTAAAGCAACCTATACGCAAATGCTTACATAAAATATATTACTCTAGATACCACAACCCGTACGGATACTAATACGAGTTCACAGTTTCTTCCACTTTTCAGAATCTTTTTATAATGCAACTAAAATTCTACCCATAGGAACTTAGTACATCCCTCCGATATCTGCTTCCCTAGTCAGACCATATATATTTAATCCCACCTATAATAATATTTGTAATAATATTTTATCTTCCGTCATCAAGGTTCTGCCCCCCATACATCTACCCCATCAGCAGCCTTACGCACAATTGGAAATATTCTGTGATCTTTCCAAAACCTAGAACTCCAACCAGGAATGATAGAGTCAATTAAGTTTTTCCCTCGCTTACTGCTCCATTTCACTTGATTATTAAAGCACCATAGTCCATAGACAGAATTTGGGGCGATCGAAATAAGCATGCTATATTTAACTGCTTTAACCTTTTACCTAGCGGCCTTCCCACCATCCTTAGCCCTTACAGAACAATAGAGTTTACTCGACAAATAGAACATCTCTCCGCCGAAACCCCTGCCTCCACTTAATTATTATATGAGAACATTGCGATGCATGTGCACTTGCTGCCTCATAAACCTACACGCGCAATCAGTCTGTGAGTTAGGATGCCCAGTCGCCCTGATTGGTGTAGTGGAGTGTAATCTACAATGGTGTATACTTCGTTTACATCATTGAACCGAAGATGAATGTAGAGCTTTAGTGTATTTAATATAATTTTCTGCTCGTCCGTCGCTCTTTTCTAACTCATGTCTTACGCCCTACTTATTATTTGTTATTATATTATAGTATAATATAGTATTTTTCTCACCCACTCATGGATCGGTCCTATACAACTCAATATTACTATTTGCCATTCTTATTCAAAAAATTTGTTATATTTAATAAATTTTTTACCTAATAAATATTTCCTTCTAATTGTAGTTTCTTTGAATTTGTTTGTCCAGTGTGCTTAGTGTTGAGTGAGTTGTGTTGTGAGTGAGGAGTGAGGTGTGTTCTTTAGAGTTGTGATATATGTTGTATGATATATTATTGTTGTATGATATATGCATATTAATGATCTTGTATATGCATGTTACTAATTATGTTCGATGAAATTGCCAGTTAATTTGTAGGTGGTTATAGTTTTTTATATGATACTATTATTTCTCGTCCCTTCCACCAGTGTTTATAACTATGTTCTTTTTGATGTTCCCAGGCTTGCCTAGGGTAGTAATCCCGAACCCTTGATGCAAAAAGTTGTTAAAAGAGAAACATGCCATCTTATTGGAAGGGAGAATTAAAATAAGAAAAAAATTATGATGAACAAGTTGGTGAGCGAAAGAGAAGAATATAATGTAGGAAGGTTAAATTTATAAAGGCAATGAGGAGGGTCACGTTATTCCCGGGTAGTTTTCATATAATCTATTTTCAAATCTTACGTCATTCGAAAAGATCTGTATACTGGGGAGAAGAGATTAACATATTTTGTTTAAAAACTTTGGATAAATAAGATATTTGTTTTATTAGCCTTATTTTTATACACATATGAATTATACATGTTGTTGGGCCCATAGTTGGTGTAGTCGCTATTTTGTTTTTAACAAAATGGAGACTATAAATGCGTTATTGTAAAAACCCAACGTTTGATGTTGAACGGTAAATGGGTGAAAAATTGTTTGGGAAACAAAAAACGTTTGGAGTCTTTATTATTGCAAGAACGACGATTCAAACATAAAAAAGTGCAAAAAGAGATTGTGCAGGGCGCTAAGGTGAACTAATATTGATATTTCCGAAGACGAAGAGATATTATTCCCTAGATCATAAATAAATGGAGCCTACTGATATTATATGTGTGCCGTAAATGGTATTACTGTGTTAGAATAGGTAATTAAAATAAGTAAGAGGAAATAATAATTAAAAGATAGATAGATAAAGTCCTAAAAATAATGTTAATAAGTAAAAACTAATCCTAACCTAATCCCAGATGATGGTTATGCCTCTCAAAAGATTGATAAAAATTCACAATGTAGATGATTTATGAATTCGTTGTACCACCTAGAAACATTTCGCCCCTATTAATTTCAATGAGAGTAATGTGGTTTTCGTCTCAAAAAATGCAAACCACCCCACACACTATTAAACCAGGATATATGAGATTAAGTGAAAGAAACGGAAACATAAAGTAATTCTGACGCGAATGAAGAGACTTAAATTCGGATGACTATCACTAATCACCCCATCACGTGTCGCGACTTTTTTGAATGAGAGGCAAAACTCCCAAAGAACAAGATAGAGAACTACAAACTGCCCCGTCCACTTAAGAATGCTCCAACTATACGACTGAGTTGTTGTCACACACAGCTTAGGGGGGAAACATATATAATTCTATAATAGCATTAATATTATATACTATCATATATATATTATATCTAATATAATAATATATACTATTTAATATATAATAATTAACTATATATCTATCTTTAATATTAGTTATGTAAATAAATTATTTTATATTTTATTTTCTATATTATTATTTTATTATATATTTATGAATATATATATAGTAATACCTTGACTATATATATTATACTTATAATATATATATATAATAAATAGTCTTATAATAGTATTAAATACCATATATAAATATTAATATTATATTGAACAAATTCACTTTATCTACTTCTATTAATTTTAAAATATTTTTCTAACTATCATTTTCATATGACTACGTACCTGACATTTATGCATAATTATTAAATATTGTTAATTCTCATAAAAACGATAATTATTTACACTACTGTAATATTAAAAGGAGTTGGTTTCGAAAATAAATCCTCTTCACGATGTTCCTTAGGGTTTCACCTTTTTGTCTCCGGCATGGCTCGAGATTGATACGTTGGTGAGAGTATTATAACATCGTAAATATTTGTATAGAAAGTATAAATCGAATCTACTATCATTTTCTCCAAAATATAAGCTCTATTAAATTGGCCTTTTGTTTGCTCATTAGGGTTAAAAACAGTGAGTTTAGGAGACTGTTTTTTGGTCCAATCCCCCAAACGATGGACCCCTCACCACGGGGTTTGTGTTTGATATAATTCATAATAATAATTACATGAACTTATCTTTGTGTTATTTGACATATGACAATGGCACCTATTATACGAAATATAATACTATATTCCTACACCTCTCAACAAACCAATATTATAACACAAAAGTACAATTATCCAATGTGTGACAACACAATCTACTCTCCTTTATCACTATTAAATTAATTAAATACATTATTAATTATTCCATTTAGTTATTTTCATTTCAAGACCTCATTAACAGAATCTCTCTTTTTTACAGCTGAGGGTGGGTTGAAACCACCTATACCATCTTTCAATCATAACCTCATAACTCATCAATACTTTATGGATCTCCTGACCACACTTTTTCTCAAGTAAAACACTAAACTACGGCCACTCCTCATTTCTCTAGGAACTTTTATTGTTTTATAATCTCTTAAACTTTGTCACTTTAAATCTCTCTTATACCATTTAATAAATATATAACTTCAAAAACGGTAATATTATGAAATTGAATATCTCCGAATAATTAAATCAAAAAAACTTAATATAAATAGTAAATAATAATATATAAATTTCTGAATACTACGTATATCACCTATCCCCAGTTAAATTACGAACCCGGTTATTTTATTATTTATATTCACTCTGAACATTTAAATCATTTACAAGTATTGCCAGGTTCCGGAGAGATGCATTTTCTTTACCTTTTCTAATTTTCTGTCTTATATATTTCATAGCGTTTTAGTTGCTCATAGGTAGTATTGTTATGATGTTAGGTATAGGTTATTTTAAGTTAGTTTTTAGGTATAGTTTTTAGTTGTCGCTAAGATTATATGGGGTGGGGTGTGGTGTGTGTGGTGTGTTTGATGGTGTTGAGGGTGTATAGTGTGGAGTATGTGTGTGTTGTCAACTTTGATTTTTTGAGTAAGACGATTTAGAGTTGAAGTAATAATGGTTAGAGTGTAGGTTAGGTTCAATAGGTGATAGGTTAATTCGTATTAATTATTGTGGTATATATGAGGTCAGTTTACAGTTAAGTTAGTATGTTGTGGTAAACAATAAACTCACTTAACCTAATTAAGTTATACCTAACACAAACTTATGTAACGACTTTATAAACATAAATACCTAAATTAATCAAGTCCTAAACAATGGAGTCTTTAATAATAGAAGAAAGTTAGTTAGATATGTAGAGTATTAATTACGCTTGTGAATACTTGAAATGTAAGTGTGATAGAATTAATATTATACTATTACGCTGAGATTCCGATAAAACAGTCCTAAGTAACATATAGAGTTCCAAATAAACAGTGTATACTAGTGTAGTGTTATATTGTTGTGAGTTGTGTGTCTCGTGGTATGAGTGAGGTGTGTGTAGTGGTGTGGAGTGATGATTAGAGTGGATGTGATGTGGTTGTGTGAAACCCCTAGTGAGTAAATGACCCAGTTAATTAAATCACACCTATGTATATAACAAGCCTGTAGGCACAATGGGCACTCACTCACGAATATACTATAGGTAGTAGGCTGAAACATAGATGCATCAAACATGATATAATAAGCTAAAGATATTATATATCCATATTATACACCATAAGCAGGCCCTTTGATAAGATCACAGACTAAGTTCTAAATAACTCAGCCGTAGCGCTCAACCGGCAGACCCCAGATAAAGTGAGATAATGATCAAAGCCCTAACTCACTCAAGCTCCCTAAATATAGAAACAGTGTATCAACAGTAAACATAGTCTTGAACATTAATTATAGTATTTGGAAAATTTTTGTCATAATCCGAAGACCGATGTTTTATTTTGATTAGAAATAACACATTTAAGTTAGATTAAATATAATACAACGAAATTACAACCCACACATATTAAAGCCAACCGATATTGTCACATTGTTTTTGCAAAGAAAAGTAGTTTAATGTAAATTATAGTATGCTATAAATTTACGCTAGCGCATCTCTTTGTTCACTCTTCCAGATGATTCTACTATTACAACGAGTATTCTTATACTAATCAATGCCGCATAACGGGACGAAAGCAGTGCGATAGCTGCAGATGAATTGTTCTTTACAAATGTATTTAACATGTGTAAAAATAAAGCATATTAACTACTCAGAATTAACTTTCTTTATGATCGGCTAATTAACTTATTATATGTGGTGTGATATGGTGGTATAAGATAAATCGTGACAGAGATGACTATAGTAGTTTATATTATTTAGATAAAATGCTATTCCAATGGAGTAATATTGATTTTAAATATAATATTGAGCTATATATATCTCCATTATTTAATTATAAAATTTACTACGTTCCTTCCACGGCATCTCAATAAACATTCCTCAACCTGGTATACTAAGTAATTTAAACTAAATATGAATACATTAATTATTATTTAGTTTGCTATTTAATAGTAGTAAAATAATAGTAGTGTATGATGTTTAATATAGTTATTGTATGTATAATTCTACCATAATAAATTAATGCACATTTATATAATAATATATAAAAATTATAACATATATACAATCTTAATTAATATATACTATAATATTGCCACTTAAATTATACTTTAATAAATACTTAGGTATTCCGTGATATTTATATATATATTCTATAGTTATAACCTTAATATATATTATTATAGTGTATTAAAAGGTTTTGACAAAAAAAATAAACTAATAAATGTAAAAATATAATAAATAGTGCATATCATATTGAATGGAATATTAATACATAACTCTAATAATACATTTTTATACATATATAGTATATATTATACAGTAATTAATTAATTAAGTTAAGTTTAAAAGATAATATATAAATTAAAATAAACATACATAATACCTACTAGCACTAAGTTACATAAGTACTAATACTTAATATCAATAACATATAGCATACTATTTATTCTAATAGACGATTGTGATTAATTATATAACATACATATAAATGAGTAGATACTATAAACAGTTTATAAATACTTTAAATAGTTATATATTAAGGTGGTGTATGTAATAGTAGTGTTTTATGTGTATTTATGTGTATTTTGGTATATTATATATACTTATATACTCACGATAAACATAAAGATACATATATTTTTGTATGTTATTAATATAGAATATAAACAATTAGATACGTTATATAATATAAGTTAAAATGGGGATAAATAGTGTTAACTAAGATAGAGCAATAAGTATGCTACATAAAAAAAAAAAAAATTAATTTACCATTTAAGTACTCGATAAAATAGGGGTCCATAAGCCCTTTGAATCCCCTAATCCTGATACTTCTCAGTTTCAATATCCTCGTCATATACTACTAACTGGCCTCTCCACATATCTATCATTATATTCGGAGTATATTTCATTGATTTTTATTTTTTTTATTCCATTATTTTTATAATTTCCCGGGTAAAAGGGTCACATTTTTTTAGTGTGTCTACTTAGTAGTCTTTCAGATTTACGATCAACGTATAATTTTTACCCGATAACTTCTCCTTATATCCCTGTCTATTTTTAAACTTATTGTATAATATTTGTACAGTTTATAGATTCTTTCATAATATATCTCATATCTCCTCTCTATGATGCATTTACCTATTTTTATTTTTAATTTCAAATTTTCGTTTAATTTTTAAAAATACTTATTTTAATATATACAAATAAATTTTATTTTATACTTACATTATCTCAATAATAAATACCATTAATTAAATTATAATAATATTATATAATATAGTATGTATATAATAATATAGTAAGGAATAGTAAATCAATATATACTATCATATCATTATATAATAGATATATACTAAATGAAGTATAGCAAATAATTAAACTACTAGTTTATAACCGATTTAAGTAATAATAAATAAATAATATATTTCATATTTTATATATCGAGTGAAAATTGTGAATAAGTTCTGCTAACTTAAATGCAAATTACCAAATGATTAAATCAAAGCAGAAATGAGCCCAAGTTTAAAATTGGCAATTATTGATTCTAAAAGATTTTTATTAGCAATATAGTTGATCAAAAAAGTTTCATTAGAATGAAACTTTTTAGAAAGGAATATTTTATTTATATTTTTCTTGCTCCAGGAGCTAACCAACTGCAATTTTAATAATTAAAAACCTATAAGTAATGGATTAGGTCATAAAATTATAATACTTGTACTATATATTATAAATATTAATATGTATTATCGTAAGGTTGAAGGTATATTATACTTATAAGAGTTAATATCTTAAACATACTACTTAATAATAGTAACTAATATTAAATTCATATATATTATAACTTAATATACAGCTATATACTGTATTTATAATAACTGTGAAATATATAAAGTTACTATATTGTATAATATATATTAATTTATCATAAAAATTAAAATAAATATGGAAATTAAATAGGTTTATATATATTTATATTATTACATATCATATATAACTTTAAACTTACTAGTAGTTTATTGGGCCCACCCCAATAAGTTAATTGTTCATTCCTTCGGCAACGTCTTGTTGTCTGGGATTTAACTTAAAAATAAAATTTTTTTTCACCAGGTAAGGCATCTAATGCATACATGAATAGAGTTATGTTATCTAGTCGGTTCGAAATAGAATAAATCATTTTTTTTTTTTTTTCTTATTTTTTTTTTTTTTTTTTTTTTTTTATCTAACTGCTTTTTCTATTGCTATTCGCCACAATCTTAATCAGTATATTATTTTATGTAATAAGGGCTTTATTACCCCGCAATATGTAGTGGGCGGCTACTGGAGTAATCGGAACGTAGGGGATACGCGGGTGGGACTGATTTTTTCTCAATACCTCCTCGTTAGGGGTAAAGGGTCGGATGGAAACGCTCCCACGCGGATACAGCCACCAAATAATACTCAGAAAGAGCTAGTTGTTAGTCACCTTATTATCGATGTTGCAATGTTCCCGGAAGACCCTCCCGTAAGGGGGTGGAAAATATTGTGAGAAGTATTAGTTCCTAACCCCGTGATGAGGTTCCACCTTGGAAAATTGCGAACCCGAGCAGGAGCACCCACCGACTATAACTCTGTAACGCCTACATTCCATGTGATAAGTAGCCGAAGCGTTTGATTAACTTATTACATATCCGTGCATATTCGGAGCGGGTATGAGTTGCTCCTTTTAACAATTCTACAGTTATGAATCTTGCGTCTTTTACATAATGCTAAACGATAATGTGTCTTTACACGTGAATGTAGTCGTCGGTCTGAGAAGTAGATGCAACCGTATTGCCCTCTCATATTTGCTGGCAGCAAAGGCGTTGGCTATGGTGGTAGTTCTTATTCATTCTACACGATAGACTTGCACTCTCTCTCTCTCTTCTTTTTCTTCTTTGTTATGTCCGTTTTTTTTTTACCGTTAACAGCTTGCTCTCTCCTTCTGATCTTTTTTCTCTCTCTTTGATTTTTTTTTTTATTGCACTCTGTCGCGGACTGTAAATCGACTTTGAATCGCTTCGTCGATGGGTGTAAGCTCTGGCCGTGAGAAACCAGATTGGTGGGATCTCATTTCATCGTGTATATCTTTCCATAGAGGCTACCTAAAAATAATTGTAATATGACTTATTTTATTTGTATCCGAGCTTCACCCGTTCGGAACGTCTTGTGGTGGTGTCCGTTGCTCTTTGCACTATGTTGTCATATAAAGTAGACTCGAATTGCTCTAGGCGGTATTAGATGTATAATTATAGTAGTTAATACCTCTACCTTCCACTTCGGTCAAAAAAAAAGTGTGTTTTCCACTCTATACTTTGTGTGAAATAAATACCTAGCATTAGTTTGTAAATAAAATAACGGCTCTCTTATAAAGCCTATTTACGCTGCTCACTCACTTGCCAATACCATGATATATACATAATATATATATGTCAATATAATATATTATAATATATTATATAATATTTAGTATTATATATTATTAATATTTATATATATATTCAAATATATTTACTTTAATTCTAGGCAATTTTTTATTTACAGAATTTTTTTTCTATTATTAATACATATAAATAATAGAATATATATTTAAAATTATTATATATATATTAATATTAATAATATATTATTAATATCTATACTCATTAAGTATGAGTTTATACTTAACGCTACACCAGGAAGGGGATGTAGGATCAAATAAAAATAACTTTCACGGTTTTTTAAAATCAATATTTCAGTGATAAAACAATTAATTTCTTTCAGTTCTGATAAATTTCAATACATTGTTGAATGTTTTTATTTATTTCGGAAAATAAACCTCAGGATCTAATTTGTTTTAGTTTTTGATTTGTGACTGTTACTGTTTAAGTAGGAATAAACTGCAAAACAAAATGATAATTCATAATGTTTAAAAGGAAACAACAGCTATCTAATTTGATAATACTGAGGTAGGCGAGTAGAAGTATTAGCCCAGACGTATGAGTAGATAAAACTAATCACTAAATGTCGCAGGCGGGGATAAAGCAGCATTTGTTCCTAATAGTAAGTTCCTGGTCTAAGTGTGTATATGGTGGAGGGGCGGCAGAACCTCTCGCGAACATATCTCCCATATAATTAATCCAAAGAAATCTTGGTTTGTAGGAATAATGGAGATGTGCTCGTGCGTGAATGTGGGTGTGACTTATTGTAGTCCGTGACCCCGTATTTCCGGTCCCCCTGAGGAGCCGGTTCACCAGACTAACAACACTCTAGTTAACTTTGTCTTTCAACTTGAATTTGCAAATTCCTCTCTGCTCCTATTGTGGCAGACGTTGCCCGGCGCAGGTTTGTCTAAGTTTGCCAGATTTGCATGCTGGACCAATTATGCTCCTCATTATAGTACTAACACAAGCCGGAAACTTAGAAAGTGTCTTAGAAAAATGATCTAGTCTGTTTGACAAGATATATGATTTTATTAATCGGAAGCACTTAAAAATGAAATAGATACTATTTGAACATAAGTCTCCAGTTTAGCACTTCATCCAATCTTCATTGTATTAAAGTATTAAGTCTCATATTAATATTATTTATTATACCCTCTCCAATTTTTTTTTTCAACGTATTATATTTGCAGATTAACTTTAGTTTTAAATTAGACTTTACATCTCACTGTAATAAAAGTAACTGTTATTTCCCCTATTATCAGAGAGTATACCTTTATGTTGTTTTTAGAATATAGGTATCATTATTTATTTTTTATATGTCGTTTATACATCTAATAAACGTTTACTATCTTTTTATAGAATCTAAAAATGGATTTTTAATAACACCTAAGTAGTGGAGGAAAGAATAAGTGATGAGTTTTCCCCGACTCACTGAAAATTTGTTTTTGTGTATATTCTCATTCATACTTAAGAAGATAGAAGTACCGCAAATTCGTTCAATTTTCAGCATGGAATTACCACATCCGAAGATCTACCCTGCTAAATTTATTACTTAATGAATTGATTCTTTCTGGACCTTGATATGTATTCTTTATTGTTTTGAGATGGTAGGAAGATGGTAGCTTTAATTTGAACCTGTATTTATTTAAAAGCTCTTATCTAAGAGTTAATGAATATTATTCTTAATACTTAACTTTAAAGTTTAATAATGTTAACCGAAATCTATGATGTGCCTCTAATATAGAAACTATATATTGTAGGGTTAAATTAATTAAATTACTTCTGTTGTTTTTTTTTTCTAATGAAGCATGACTTTCGTTTACTATCTTATACATAACTACCATCCCATATATCTAGCTTGGTATATTATCAAATATGAAACAAACATTTATAAAGAATTTAGATACTGCACATTTGATTTAAAACTTTCAAAAAATTCCATTAAAGTCTTAGTAGCAGGAAGGTTGATAAAGAATCAAAGTTTAAAGTAGTCTTTGAATTATTAGAAGACTAGCGTCTTAACCAAATATGAGTAGACGAACTACGGTTTCTTGTATTACTACAGCCCTCAAATGTTGTTTCCCAATAATAACACCATTTTTCAATCCAAATTCAAAATATCTTTAGAGTTATTTAATATTATATTATATTTTATTTTATATATCCTATCTAGAATATGAAGTCAGAGAAATAAGAGAACTGACTGATCGGATAGTAATATGTAAGAAATAGATAGTATATTTTTATGAGAGTAAAGAAGAGAATATAGGAGAGAAGAGAGGACGAGATAGATAGAATGAATAGACGATAGAAAGTATAATACGAGAAACTATGATGACACTTTTAATAGCTTATAGAAAATAGACGAGAGAGAGAGAGAGACGTAGATAGCAGAGAGAGTAATGAGGTAGAGACTAGATATTGCAGAGGAGACATGGTGAGATGGACCGCAGTAAAAAGTAGATATAGAACATTGAGATTGGACAATATATTTTAGCAAAGAGAATGTTTGCAACGAATTCCGTCTGTACCTGAGGAGGCACCCTTGGGCATTAGGAAGATTGAGAGAGAGCAGAGATGTCGAGAGAGAAAGAGGAAGAGAGATGATATGTGCGGTTGTATGTATGAGAGACTGGGAGGAGAGAGGAGAGACGACAATGAGCAGAATGAGACGATGGGTAGTAGTCTATGTATGTCGTTGTGATCTAGTATGTTATTGTCACAGCTGAAGAAGAGAGGAAGGGAACGAGAGCAGAAGAAGAATGAAAATGGAGAGGCAGAAGAAGAAGAAGAAGAAGAAGAATAGAAGGAAGAAGAAGACAGAATTGTGAATAAGAGGAGGGGATGAACTATTAAAGCTCTCCTCTAATCCCAAAGACCTGTTAGTCAAGGAAGAAGAAGAAGAACTTCCAGCACCTTCCTGCCTAACAAAAGAGGCCGAAACTTCCCCCTCCTGCCTACCAAAAAGAATGTTGGGCAGCCCCTCTTGCGCGCCTATTATTATTGAGCGCCAAAACTCCATCCTGATTCCTACAAAGAGGCGATTTGGCCGTTATCGAGCTCTCTTTCAGTCCTTACAGAGAGGCAGACCACCTCCACCTGCTACTACAGAAGTGGGCTCATCCCCGGGTTGTGAGCGTGGTGTATTTTGTGATATATATATGATATATATAATAGTCATATAATGATACTATATTATAGAATTAGGATTTAGCGTATTTAGGTACATTATTTAGGCTATATATATATATATATATTATATATTATACTATAGTAGGCAATTAGATCTCACAAAGTTTATGGCTTACTCACACTCACTCACGAGAGTAGGAGGCAAAGCCGAGGCAAGAACCGAGTGCCCTGGGGACTCCCACCATTTGATACGCCACCTGAACCCCCGCTCCCTGCAGCCCGTTCGTATTTTTGACCCCCAGTGAAAATTAATATAGGCGAGAAGAGAGAGAAGAGAGCAGAGAAGATGAAGCGGAAAAGAAATACCTTTCCCTCTCAAAAACATTTACTAATGAGCAAATCTAATTATTCGATCGTTTCTTATCTTGCAAAAGTATTTGACAGTCATATGAATTAAACTAGTTAAAATTTAATTAACAACCATTATTAAGAATAAAATCAGAAGCTGAAAGATAAAATAAAGCCGTCTACTTTTCTTAAATTTATTTCATTCAATAAATTGGATAAACCTTTGCATGCATACTAATTGTCAAATCTTTACGAATATTATGCAAAAAACAAATTTTTTCAAATCTTTACGAATATATATTATCTTTACTTATAACTTTTAATATATTTAATTTATATATATATGTGATGATATACTCAATATTATGCATAAATTTTTAGTGATTTATTTCTATTTTAAACGTTTGATTTAATGAACACATTTTTTGTACATTTTAAACGTTTGTTGTAATGAATACATTTCTATATGTGCAAATTATATATATGATTAAATTGATAATAATTATAGTATTAGCAATACTTATTATTTGATTTTCCTTAAGAAAATCGTATTAATATATTATTGTATTATATTTTTGTTGTTAAATAGTTTAGTAAGTTGTTTGTGGAAATAAATATATTGCTGATAAATTGTAAATGATTATATTTATTAAAAAAAATAAATAATAACTTATGTCAAATAGTATATATTATCTCTCCCTGGAACATAGAATTACCTAAAAAAGCTATACAATGCACAATTAATTAAGGAATAAGTGAATAATGCACGATTTTAATAAAACTTGAAAATGTGCTCTAAAATAATAATTGAAATGGAATAAACTTTAGAAAATCCAAAAAAAATGATTAAGTTATGGAAAGAAAATAGGGGAAAAATGCATTATCTTCATTTCACGTTTGCATGTTGTAACAGCAAAGATGTTTATTGAAATAAATTTCACTATAGTAACGTTGGGAATATTTATGGCGGATGGTGGTAAGCCTATGGTTAATATTACTCATAAATATAATAGCGCACAGAAGTGGTTTAATGTTCCTCCTTAACGCTGTCTCTCGACGTAATTGAGAAAGTATCCGTTTTAATGAAGCTTCTCTTCAGTGGAAATGGTTCTCAGGGATGTAAAGAAAGACTTTTCTGAAGCGCACATTGTGAGTAAGATAGATTTTAAAATCCTTAACTTTCCAAATATATCAAGTTTATTTACAAAATTCGTAAAACTTTTAATAGATATCGATGAAATCATTTTAATATGATTGGTAAGTATGGATATGTGACTCACGAACTTACTCTCTAATTGGTTTGAAAAATCATCAAGAGAAGGACTTGCAATTGTTTCATTTCTTTTAGTATTTTATTGATTCCCATTCGTGTCATGTTGATTTCTTCATTAACAGAAAGTAAAATTTCTGTTGCAACTTCCGCAAGTGCCTTGAGAAAAAAAAAAATTTTTTTTTTATTTTTTTCCATGTGTTTAGCATCGAAAGTCTTTCAAAAAAAGCATCACATTTTCAATATGATTAAGAGTAGTTACTGTCACTGAAGACTGTTACTGAAGACTGCAATGTAGCACATAATGGAAAAGTAAAGGAAAATAAAGTTAAAATCATAATTAAACTTTTAACCTATTCGATAATGATTATATATTTTGGATTCCAAAAGATTAGACGCATTTGAAGAAGGTTCTATATCTTGATCCTTTTCAAACTCCTCCAAAACATCAACAATTGCTTTAAAAACTTCTCTAAATCGTAATTCATCGTAGCTTTCCACTCACCTTGCTTCGCATATTCGTGCTAGTTTTCTCCATTTTATATCTGGCGAAAACCTTTCCCATATTTTATATTAAAATAGTTTCCGCGTTAGTAAACTAAAAATTTTGTCCAGTTTTTTTTTTTTCACTGTGCCAATAAAGTTTATAATGTGTTGTACTCCATATGAATATCAACAGCAATGAAGATAAAATGCAAGTAAATATTTTTTGAATGTTTTGAGCACCTCTAAAATTTTTCTTTATTGCTGCTTCACCATCATATCGTTGTTCAATCATAACGTCACAATTTATTTCAACCCTCGTAGTATTGCCTCCAGTATTGCTTTCAGCAGAGACTAAACCTAAGAACTCTTCACGAATCACAAATATGTTTTCCTCATTTCTATTAATATATATTCTTAATTTTCTTTGATTATTATTTTTTTTTATAAATTAAAATTATGAGACTCAAGCCATCAAAAATTTTTGAGTTTAAATAAATTTGGGAGGTTCAGACCCCTTCAACCCCTCCCCTGGCTACCGCCTTTGTGTAATATAGTATGTATATATAGCTATATGATACAGTTTGAGTATTATATATAGTATATATATATTAGTATAGTAATATATCATATATATAGTATAGTAGTATAGTATATAGTATATGATATGATATATATATATATAGTATATATATATGATTGAAATGATATGAGGCTTGATATTGTTACCAAGGATGAAAAAGAAGCCCGGAAACAAAGTTTCAATTTGATGAGAGAG
Organism: Trachelipus rathkii; assembly: GCA_015478945.1. NCBI lineage: Eukaryota > Metazoa > Arthropoda > Malacostraca > Isopoda > Trachelipodidae > Trachelipus > Trachelipus rathkii. The sequence goes on along the minus strand of JABUQX010000435.1, from coordinate 29,736 downwards.
AAAGTGCACAGGTACTGACTATGATATTATAGTATTATGGATAGGTATTAATATCATTATTATATTATCAAACTATGATATTACTATATATATATGATAGTATATATATATGATGATATATACTATAGTATATTATATATAGTAGTATAATATACGTAATATAATAGTAATACGAGAAATTAGACTATGTTTTTTTTCAGTTTTGTATAATAATGGAATTTAATCTGATGGAAGAAGTGTCCAATATAAAATGTATAAAATATGAAGGGAGATAGACCAAAATGATTGTAGAAGTGTAGGGCTTAAATCTAAGTAAATAGGAATAACAGAGGTGTGAAACATTCCCACAAATTCTACCAATAAAGTAAAATGAATGGAGCAAGAAATCGATCCATAAGATAATTAATTGGAAGAGAAATAGAAAGAAATTTGAAAAAAATATATTACGAGATTAGTTTCGTAAAACGTTGAAGAACGGTAGCTGGTTGAATAGCGTTTGGCAGTTGATAAAGTTTGCTTGGAAGTGAAGTAGTAGAAAATCGGAGTGTAGAGAGTGTTAACTAGAGAAGCGGTAATTGTTGTAGAATAAATCAAACGATTAAAAAAAAAAACGAGAGAGAAAGAAAAGCTAAATTTGGTAAAGCGTACCATTACTGGAAACGAGTTGCAAATCAGACTCGACTGAGAAAGAGAAGCAGATGTAGTCCGAAGATAAAAACAGCATATGGAGTTTCGGGCTAATAGGCATTAGAGTTTCTTAATACTTTGTTAAAGATAGAGGGACCCTGTAACCTGTCAAAATGTAACAAGAAACAGGAGGAATTGTTTTTGTGTTAATACCCCTAATGCGAAATTTTAAGTTATGTGAACTGGAAATTGTGAAGGAAAGTTACCGAGAATAACATCAAACCAATTGCTAATTTCAATTAATGACCACCTGTAAACTTTGCCAAGACATTTTAATTACTATGATGATAATTATAAGTATAAGTTATATTATTTTACATATATATAGTAATGTCCTTGACCTAATTGCCTATATATATATAGAGCAGAAGTAGGAGAAGAATTAGAGTTCCGCCTTGCGAACTGTGTGGGAGTGATTACCGGACCGAAGTACGCGAGTGAGAAGTACTGGATGAGAAGTGAAGGAATATAGAGTAAAGACGACCGACCGAGGAAAGTTGAGAAGTGCGCCGGAGGAAGCCCGAGGAGGTATGGCAAAGCTGAGAGGAGATGAGCAAGAAAGAATTGACAGGAAACGGAAGAGGGCAGGCCGAAAGAAGATGAGTGGAGTGTATGGAATGGGCCAGCCAGCGTTAAACGAATTTAGAGCGGTGGCAGGGGAAAACCCGGGGCATGTAGTTATGAGGATTTAGATGATGGTTCGATTGTGCGCGGACGTTGGCCGAAATCAGCGGTTAAAAGGATGCAGAGGACGCTAATCCCACCAGTTTAGCTGAATTCGCAAAGATCAAAAAAGATGCCATGGCCAGCCATGAACACTCAGCAGGCACAGCAGAGTGTACATGCCGATGTTGTTTAATAGACATGATGTCTTAAATAAGTTGACTTGTCCGTAACAGGTCGGAGGTTTGAAAGATCGGAAAGACGGACGGCGTAAATAAAATTAAAACAAATATAATATCTACTTACTAATTTAAATGTCAATAACAATATTGTAAGTTGGCTCCGGTCTACAAGCCTGAGGTTCAGGGTACAGAAAGTGGTGTCCATGGTAGTTAATTGAAAGTTTTGAACGGTCGAGAACGTTCGGAGACTCCCTAAATGAATAAGCAAGGGGTAGTCCTTGTACGACTCCTTGTCTACCTATTCAGTACTTTGTTCAAAGAAAAAAATCTAGTAAAAAAACTCCATATTTTTTAACATAATTTTAATTTTTTGAGAATAGGTTTTGAGCCTGGATTGGTAAGGTCTTTGAACAGTTGAGTTTAGCAGTTGAATCTTGAGTAAGGGCGAGCGGGAACCCTTTAGAGTAAGGCGTACGGTTACTGTGGATTTTAGCGTATATGAAATTGAAAGCATGACTTAAGAGTAGATTCCTGTGCATCTGGATATTAGAGTCTATAGGTTAGAGGTAATTGATTTTGAGAGAATAGTTGTGTAAGTAGGTAATGCGTTTTATACGCCTCAATCAATAATATGAAGTATGTTCAGCCAGTATAATTAATTATAGATTGTTATCTTCTCCTATAAAAGAATAGTACAAGATGTAAATATTAATCTTAAGCTATTTTAGATAATTGATTTTTCTTTGTAATTGTATTGATGATTATGTCGTTTGTTCGAAGTGTATCAGAGGGGTACTAACCCCGTATGAAAAACTTATAGTCAATTATTTTGTGATATTATACCTAGCTGGATATGATCTTCATCGTTTGGCTTTGCAGATGCACATTTAATAAGGGTAAAGTAGAAAATACTTGTATAAGTAACTCCGAGTTCTAGTGAGTAGTTACGGCTTGTGGCTGGTTAGTCTGTTATATTTCACATGGTAATAAGGATAGAAAGGGTCTGTTATTCATGTGTTAATGGTAGATCTGGTTGACAGGCTGAATGAATTGATGTTTTTCGCGCGTCTAGGTTAAGAGAGTTGTTAGTAAAGTGTGGCGATCAGAAGACTTGGTAGATGAAGAGAGTGAGATGTAGTTATTGAGAGAGATAGATAGAATCATCATAGGGATAGACGACGACTGGTATATAAAGAAATAAGAGAATAGATGATAATAATTGGAAGTCAATGAGATGAATATGAATAAAATAATAATAAATATATAAATAGAATACAATAATCAATCAATACATAATCTAAATGAATAAAGCAAGAATATAATCACTCGAAGAATAATAAAATATGAATATAGCGAAAAGGTGTAGCCTTAGATGATGGTGTAATACCTACCTGTATTTAGATATGGTGTATGGAAAGACTTTAATTTTGACCTGTCCGTAAGATTGTAAAATAATAATAGTATTAATAGAGAGAGAGAGAAGAGAGACGGATTATTATTTACCTCGTTTATTTCATTGTGAGAAGTACTCCTAACCGAAATAAGTTTCTTTAGTTATTTAACCCTATACTTGAATTTATAATTACCTCAAGACAAGAAAAAGATGCGTCTGCTTTCACAACTCATGCTCTATACCTTTCATCTAAGAGTCTCATCGAGTTTTTACTCGAGACTGTTATAAAGTAATAGGCTAGGAGTACTTTCCTGCACTACTCTAAGCGTGATGTACAGAATAAGAGTTGCCCTAACGTTCCAACCGGAACACTTTGGATCAGAAGCAGATTAGGAGCTTCTCCACTGAACGCAAGTCTGCTTATTATTTCTTATAGGTAATGCCCTGTTCTGGTTACTATACCTGAAAGTGAGACAGTTCATTCTTACTTTTTCCTCCCAGAATCTCTATTAAATATCTAGTTGTGGTTCTTAATTCCTTGCTTATCATTGTTTCGTAACTATTTTATATATGTGATTAATACAAGATCAAAAGACTTTTTATCTCATTCAAGAATGTAACACAAGAGATGAAAATAGTAGTCATGTAATAAAAAATCTCAGTACAGTTGTTCTTAATATAAATACTTGAATAAGAGCTAAGAATAATATACTGAAAATTATAATTATATACCCGTGCTATAATCGTATTGAAATTACCTTAGTTTTTCTATATATATCAAAACATATTATCAATGAATTACTTTATTACTATATATCTAAAATATAAATAGCTTTTTAGATTTCTATTGTTCTACGTTTCCCTCTATCTCTTTATTATTATATTGTATTTGCACACACATTATATATTTATATACAAAAGTTTTTTGCCTTCTTAAATCAATTACGCAGTGTAAAGGTACTTTTCGACCTTATGTCTATATAAATTTTACAGTGATGATCACTCCTTTATACCTTTTTATTGGATTGTAGAATATATTTAACTCAGTTTTTTTTTGAAGAAATGCATTTAAAAATACTTCAATTTTTTCCCTCTGTTTATCTTCGATCAATAACAGACTAAGTAAAATCATTTTGCATAAATATTTATAAGAAAATAGATAAGAAATACTTAAAATGAGATTTATTTAATTTATAATTTTAAAAATAACCCTCACTATATATACTGTTGCCAAATTTGCATGATTTTGTGGATTGGTAATCTTCCTAAAATGCCTATCTAACTTCACCGAGATTAATCAGAGAAGAGATTCTCTGAGATATAAAACTAGCAAGAGTAATCAGTAGATATTCAGTTATAGCCTCACTAAAGTGACTTGCTTGACTGTTCTTATACAGTAATGATTTTTTACTTTATAAATTATTATATTCACTATACGAATTGATGTTGAGTATGTATGGGCGTACAAAGATCTACTTATTTTATATAATAATTTCACTTTATGAATTTTTTTGTGATCTAGAATTTATTCGTATTTATAATAAGTTATTAATGTCCAGTATGCAGTTTTATACTACCGACCAATTGTATAGCGAGAGACTAATGCAAAAACCAATATAGGAATTGAAACAATTTCAGGTAAACAATGTGTTTTATTAGAGACATAAATTAATTAAAGCGTTGTACTTATTATGATTGATTTATTTCATTGTTGATTTTTTTTATTAGTTCTTAATATAATTATAATATATTACAAATCACGAGCTTTCACTTTATTTATAATTTTGTTAGATTATTCATTATTTATTATTCAATGTGTAAGGTGATAATTAAAGTGTTGGATGTAATGGATGTGTTATGGCTCTATGTCTATTTATTTTATTATTCATTGTTTATCTTATATATATATCCATCGAAATATCGATATTTATCTATATATTAACTTGTAAGGCCTATTCCCATATCGTTATTAGTGAGTGTATTTATTTATCTCTGATTAATTCAATTTTATTTTTGATTTATGGGTAATTTTGATATAAGCTGTGACAACAGAGAAATTTTTCGCACACGACGAACTTACGCATGATTGGTATGATACGTCGTATCTTGCTCGCGCTCCTACTCTTCAAGATTTAACTCCTCGTGAAAGCACTAATGTCAACCATATAGATAATATATGTGTACTCTGATCATCGCAATTTTAAGATTTGGGTTCACGATAAGATTAAGAACAGAGTAGAAGGTTGGCTCTGATAGCTTAATGATATATTCCGTGATTAGATTATTTTCTATATTACTTTATTGATATTAGTTATAATAAATTTGGTTTTTCTTATTTTTTCTCGCTTAATTAGTATGTATTCTTCCTTCTACATTTTTACTATCGCTTGCGTAGATTATATTTTTTGACTCAGTATTATGTAGTGTCGCAAACTGTGTTGTAGTTCGTTTGAAGAGTGTTATGCAGCAGAAGAACTAAAATTACTAATACTACGATATATATCTATATTCTGCTCACCTATATAGTAATTAAATAAGAAGTACTCATATTGATGCCATTATTCATAAGTGAGACGTAAACTTTTCTAATCATGATCCTATTCTACTGATAATGTAGCTCTTCTACTTTTAGCAAGATAAATAATATTTTAACATAGAATCATATTATAGTCTCTTACTATGCGATATTTTCACTACGTGATCGAACTTCTTTCATTATAGGTGATTATTTATGTATTTCATACTAATATATTAATTAGAGATATAGATACTCAAAGTCACTGATCTATGTTATATATTATTATACTCAATAATTAAAGCTAGATAATCTTTAATAAAGTACATTCAAATTGATTCTTTTAGAGGCTCATGTTATTCTTACATGCTATATTACCTATAAGTTTTATTAATCAAAATAATAATTAAAACCCTACGTGTTTTACCCCACCAGCATCATTTCCACATGATTGCTAATATAATAAGCCCATGGCCAAGCAATAAAGTCTTATGTCTTATTCTCCGGGACAACCTTGTAACCAAATGCTTTTTTTTGAAACCCTAATCAAGAGGAAGTCGTGGATGACTGCGTGTTGAGTGTATTAGATGATATTGAGCTAAAGAGAAGAAGAAGAGCCACGCAGATTTTGATAAAGAATTAAGTTGAGTATGCTTCTTTAGGGATAAGGGTTTTATGAAAGACGTATTTTCCGCAAAGAGTAAGAAGAGTCACTGACATCTTCACTATCCTTGAGCAACTAATTTTAATGTTGATATGACGATGAATATAAGAGTGAGAGAATGAAAAGTAATTTAAGGCCCCAATAAGAAGAGGCAATATATTATTCAACTTGGAGAAACAGATTATTTGGAAGATGCTTTTTGAGTTTGGACCGATTAAAGAAAGCTATGATACACACCCCAGAGAGAGAGAGACACAAATAGAGAGAGAAAGGCAAGTAAGAGAGATTTAGATCATGTAGATAATTAATAGTTTAATATAACTATTTCCCAATCTATTTTCTTCCTCCTATCAATACGTTTTCCCCAACCACCGAATCAGGATTTATAAAAGCAAACCATGGACTACTCACTCATCCCTCAACACAACACATTGTATTATTAATTATGGCCTTCATACATTTACTTCAAAAATTTCATACTCATTCCTCACGAAATGATCTATTAAAACTCACTAACAACAAGACATTAGACTTAACATTATGATCAATTATGTACACCATTCGGATCGCCTTCACACACTAATCCCTTCTATTTTCAATATATTATTTCACTTCACCGATATTTGCGTTGCGTAAATAAATTGCAAAAAAAAAAAAAAAAAAAAAAAAATAAAAAATAAATAAAAATTATTCAGTAAAGAGCGGCAAAAAGGTTCTATATACAAAAAGATGATTTAAATAACAAATGTGTATCTCCCCCAATTATATATGCTCAAATTACTTCAAATTGATAGGACAAATAATAAATTAGATATCGTGATTTTTCCTTTATGAAATGTCAAAAATAAATAAATAAATAAATAAATAAATAAATAAATAAATAAAACTATTATGGGCATTTCAATCCATAATTTAATTTTTTTTTAATGTTTTCTTGCGAATAGCTCCAAATCTGGAGGCGATAGACAAAACCCAATATGAGTTTTAGATTCAATGTAACAAAATTCATAAGAAATAGATCTCATATATGCCGGAGCCGCAGCACCTTTTTTTCTTCTTAGGCTCCGACTCCTTCCCCCATAAATATCGGCTACGGTTCCGGTTTCATATCCCTTGTTTTCAATGCCTCAATAACTCAGTTTCTTTATCTTTCAACTAGACATCATCTTCCATACAAATATAACATCTTCTAAAACACGCAACTCAAACCTTCGTCTGTCTTGTTTATTAATTTTTACTAGTATTTAGGTGTTCCTTTGACCTATGTTACTGACTTTACATACATTTGTTACTGTATATACTTATGTCAATGCAATAAGCTTCTAAGACTTTTGTGCTTGAGGACGTCTTCGTGGATATTCTTGCTTCTTATCATGATGCTCACAGCTCCGAAGCTTGTGGAAATTCGTTGATAGGTGCGTTCAATTGAGCGTTTTCTTAAATTTGATTAAAGATGAAGTAGATATTGTATTCGTACTACGCTGATATATGAACTTACTCACCTCTAACAAATCTTGAGAAATCTAGTTATTCTTACTCTCACAGCTCTACTTATGAAAAAGGGAATTAAGTTACTTATAAGGGATTTTCAACTTGTCCACCTCTACTCTCTAATTTAACTCTCCTCAAACTACTTTTCTAGCCATATAGTGAAACTGTTAAGCTACATATCATACTATCTCCTTATAATACTGACGCTTATATGAGATAGAGAGAATATAGAGAGAGTAAGAGATAAGGTATAGTAAAAGATAGATGAAGAGGAGAGAGAATATAGATATAGGTAAGATAGATATTATATAGAGATGGAATAATGAGAGAGTACAGCGATGGAGACAAGTGTATTGAGCTGAGGTAAATGTAGGATAATATGATGGGAGATGATTGAAAAAGGAAGAGACGGGAGGAGGCAGCATGGATTGAGAGGAGACGAGGATGCTGACTACATGTGGTCATTAATGCTGGGAACTTATCCAGCTCGATGCCGCAGCCTACCTCTGGAGGGCTGAAAGTTCGTTCATAGCAAATAAATCTTCTTTTCTTGTTAAGAACGGCGAAGTTGTTACAATCCTTTTCTTGTAGAAGATCTCTAACCCTAGACTTAACCGAATGTTGTTTAATCTTACATTACTCCACTGGTAACTGGGATAGTATTTTAAGGGAAGCACTCGCACTCACCTTGTATATTTATTCAACCCCTTTAGAGTCTTGTACCTTGAGTTATGTTTCAGGAAACGTCGGTTCGTTACGATCGAAGGGTCGGACTCGTTATCCAATGTTCGGTGATAACATATTTAGTTGACTTGCCTCCCGGATAAATAGTTAGTTTATCACTAGCTAACATGGTATTCTTGGCAATCAGATATAAGATTCTAAAGAGTTTGGCGTCTTTGGCACAAGCTGTGTAAAAATATTAGTTTATCTATATTTGAAAAAGTATTATTAGTGAATAATGAGGATAGGAACTTATTGGAACACGCTATTATAGAACAATGATTGTTTGGCGCACCGATGAATTTATATGTTATATGGAAGAAATTTTAACGAAAGTAGTAAATGGGAGAATAAAGCATAAAGTACTGTTTGTGAAGATATCTATATTTATATTATAATTGGTCAGTCATGAATAAAGGTAATAATGATCAATATCGGTATATTGAGTATATTAAATGACTATATGTTAATATTATGTATAGTGAATATAGTATTTAGTTGTGATGAAAATTCAGACCGGTACTGAGTAGAGACCAAGATATGAAAAAAGTTGATTGGATTGAGTCTAAAGTTAAAATCGATAATTAGTATACTGAAGTGAAGAAAAAAATTGTTAAGTTTGTTCAAGGCGATCAATAAAGGAGCATAAGTTAAGGATAGGTAATGGCTATATTATAGTATATTCCAACAAAAGGCGTACCAACAGGTTTCACTGACAAACCATCTTATTTTAAGTCGCATTATCACCCGCAATTTAACAAAACCTGCCCTGAAAGCTGCCTGCACCGAAATAATAATATTAAAACACAATAATAATAATAATGTAAATTAAATAGGTAGAATTAAATACTTGTAAAAATAAAATTTACTATTCTTCTCTCATTCTTTCACTTAAAGATAGTTGTATAAAAGGCATGCATGGTCATTTCTACTGCTGCTATCCTTGTGTGGAATTGCACACAGTCGTTTGGTTAATAAACCACTTTCAGGAAAATAAACTCACACTTAGTATCTATGCCAAATCCATTTGTCACATAGGTGAGAAATGAGTCCGTTCGCAGTATCCTGTTGCTTGCGTTGATCTACGTTGTTACCATCATTTATGATGCTCTGATGCTGACGCTATACTGAAGTTTGACTCAACTTAATATTAAGCTTATATGAATTATAATTAGTATTTATATCTTTATATTGATAAATTATATTTCTTCTTTACGTAAATTTGAAATTTATAAACATAATAATAGGTAAGGCTGGGCATTCTTTATATATATAATATATCGACTATAGTATGCCATAATTATTTCTAAACTATACTTATTCTTTCGATGTGAGCATATTTATATGTCACGTACGTACACACTTATAAACCCACGTCTGGGTAGATAAATTATAGGAAGATGATATTTATTATAATATATATTAAATATATATATATATATAATATATAATATATATATATATATATATTATAATTAAATATATATATATATATATATATATATGTATATATAAATATATATATTATATATAAATATATAAATATATATTATATATATAAATATTATAATATAATATCTATATTATAATTAATATTTGATTCCTTTAGTTATTCTGTATATTGCTATTGTAGTGAATGACTAGGTTAAATACATTTTATCTTGCATATGACTTGTAGACCAAATATATTTATATTTTATCTTGTGAAGTGAATGTATATATAGAGTTAATAATAATATCTATTTAAATGTAATCACACACTCACATACATACACATACATACTACATACACTATATCATTTAATACACTAAGTAATACACCTAACATCATAACTCTAATATACACTAATCACAGCCACATCAATCACAAACACACTACACATACATCAATACAACCATAACATACTCATAATTAAATATAATTTAATATGTATAATATTAATAATTTTAATATTAATATATATAATATTATATTATATATATATATATATAGTTTAATATATATATATATATATATACTATATATTAATTATATATAATAATATTTAATAAATTTAATATAATATATAATATTTAATATAATATATATATTAGAGTTAAGTTTATACGCAAATGTAATATTTTTAAGCTATATATAAAATTACGGGACAGTCTATACTATTTTTTTAATTAACCCCTCCATCATTTCCAAATCCTGAGGCGACTTCCCATCCTGATATTTCGTCCTCAGTTCCCCGTAATTCCTATAACCACAGAATGGAGAGTTAACGTAGGTACTATTTCGTAAATATTTTTTAATAATTTAATATTAATATATATAATATTATAATAATAATATATTAAAATATAATATATATATATATATATATAAAAATAATATATAATAAATAATATATATATATATATATATATTAATTAATATATATATAATTATATATACTTAATATATATATATATATTAATGATAACATATATCAAATATAATAGTTTAATATAATAGATATATATAATAAATATATAATATCAACTGAATACTATATATATGATATAATATAAATATATAATTATAATATATAACAAATTATAATCTTTGCTAATATTTATTTTTTCATAGTATATATAGAAAGCTATAGAATAGGTTATAATTATGTCAATCGATATAATTATCATCTTTTATTATAAATTATTCAGTCATCGTATTATATTAATATATATATTATTAAGATATATATAATATATATAATATGATTAATTATATAATATATATTAAAATTAATATATATTAATATATATATATATATATTATATATATTATTAATATATATATTATAATATAATATATAATATATATATATATTAATATATTATATTACTTTAATATATAATATATAAGGATAATATATATATATATTATTCATAAAATAATAATAACGCATCTCACTCGCGCATATAATATATATATAATTAATTATTATTATTTATATAGTTATATATTAATATATTATATATATATAATTAATATATATATAATATATATTATATATATACTATATATTAATATATTATATATTATAATATATAAATATATAAATTAATATATATATACTAATATATATACTATATAATATATATATATATATAAATAATATAATAATATATATATAATATATATATAATTATATTAATAATATATAATATATATAATTATATATTATATTAATAATTAATATATATATTTAATTTAATAATATGTATATATATATAATGAATGTGTAAAGAATGAAAATCAAGACATTATAACGAAGTAAAATTAATGATGATAATCACTTATATATATATAGGCCAGCCTCTCGAAAGCATCATTTAGCTCCCTTTAAACTTATATAATAAAAACTATATAATCACATTAGCAAATCTCTTGAAGGGAAAATTATATATTTAAACATTTTTGTATATATTCAGCTAAAGTATTATTCTATTATTAGACTAGATGAAAACTTTTAAATAAATAATATAATTTTTATTATTAATTCTATATATTATTTAAATAAAACATCACTTATATATAAATTTTATAAGTATAGTCTTTAAGTTGGTACATGATATTACGTATATATATTCTATCTATTATATTATACTCTAATCCCTCTTCTAACTCTCATTTTAATTATACGAGTGAAGCAAATAGAGTTACAAATATTTGTTTTTACTTATATTCATTCAAGTTTATAAATGTATTATTTTTTCTATTTTTTAATTTTACTACTTTTAATTTAGAGTAGGGTTCGATATTATACCGACAGGTAAGGGACTAAGATAGTAGAGGGATGATAACTAGATAATACCCTACCCCTGAGTCAGTCTATCATCATCCTATCTTGACGTAAGGCGAGAAAACCCCACTTGTCCATAATTTGTGAGTTTACCCTTGGATATCTTTTAGTTAAAAAAAATCGACGTTTGCGTTCAAATCATTCTGGACCAATGGAATTCCAGCATCTAGATGCACGCAAATATTATTTTTAGCAGCTCCTGCCGTTCTTTCTCCAAAAAATGTAGAATATTAGTTAATACTATGTTTATAAGATTAATTATCTCAACATTTCACCAAGACACGTTTTAACAACTTTTTCTCATAAAATTTCTGTGATACACCAAAAAATGATAATGCGAATAATAAATTATTTTAATTTTTAGTATTATATATCTATTCTGACATTATTTTCAAATGGAGTATAGTAATACAGATAGAAAAAATGTGCCACTTGTCCAAATCAAGTTCATAGCAGAAAATACTTCTCTGTTTACTGTAGAAAATAAAAGCTACTAGTTCCTTGTTATATATACTAACACGAGAATTCAACCATTTTCAGGGATATTAGAATATAATCGTGCACATTTTTTAATTGCGCGTTGTGATTTTAAGTGCGGAATTAACATTGGAAATTTTGAGTTGCTTTCGGGAGGGCTGACCCCAAACAAATCACATAGTAGATGTTTTACTTATGAATTCCAATTGTCCATACAATTTATTTTCCAAAAAATGAGCATATGACTCACCTGTTAATCTTCCTTCTAGAAAAAATGTGTGCATTAGATATATATAAGTCTCTATGCTATTGTAATAAGGTAGGATGAGTTTCAAGAGATATATAAAAACTATACAGAGTTTACTGTGCTAATTCCTCCCAAGGCCACTATAAGTATACTCTTTAGTGTTATTACCCAACTATAAAATTGAATTTAAGTTTTAAGTGGTAATAATCATGATAAATCCATTTATGAAGATAAAAGTGTTCAAAATGCATATTTTATTAAGAATTAATTAGAATTACATACTGTTTAAATTTTGCAACTTCTATGATTCCATACCTTCCTCTTATTATACTCATATTTTGAATGATAATCGTTGTATACAGCCTCAATGAGAAATATATACCAGCAGGTCCTTCTGCTCAGTTATAAGCTGAATTATATTCTGTCCGTGAGTAATCATTTTAATGCAGTGACCATTACGTCGGGAAATCCCGTGTAATTGGTTATCCCCTCTCAATTCTTCCTCTCACTAGTCATAGGCCTGACCCATGTGAAAACACCCTGGGCGTACGCTTGATTGACATATAGATAAGTGGCGAATAAAGACCTCTGCTATACAGGAAGTATAAGATGTATTTCAAAAAAATAGAATGATTTAAAAAAAGGAAATCCACAAAAGGGGCATTTTTCTTGTGACTCAAAAAATGATTTTAAGGGGCAAGAGCTATTGTCCTGTAATGGAGCACTTCATTATACAAGTGAAAGGGAGCGAATAGAAATGAAGAGCTAATCCAAGTCTCGATGGTTGTGCTACATAAGTATTTTCCGTGAATATGTTGCTGTGCAGTAATTCTTGGTATTTAAGAGAGATCGAACTCAAAATTCGTTTATTGAGATATTTTTTTACAAGAGACATAGGGCTTACTGGTGTACTATAATGAATGAGAATATATTTTTTTGAAACGATGCCTTTCAATATTCTGTTAGAGTTAAGACACGCAAGCGCAACTCTATTCTCAGCACAATGTGCTAGGAGAAGGTATGCGAGCGGAGAGTTCAGAGAAGAATCTCCTCCTGATAGTGTTCCCTGAGCAGTAACATGTCCCCATATAGTTCGAAATAGCGTAAATCACAATGAAAGTGACGCCGAATAAGTCGCTAAAAAGAAAAGAAAGAACAACTAAGTCCCAAGTCAACTCCTTGAGTTTTGTAAAAAACATTGTTAACGCCCTTTCTAGATATACCCCAAAATTGCAATTAGTATTATCTGCGCAGAGAGCTATTGTTCGTTTTCTTGTGCATCATATTTGTAACATTCAATTAAAAATGAAGATTGTGTTAGATGTTTTCCGGGGCAATATGTTTATTCTAAAAAAAGTTTCATTCTGAATCCCTTGAACAGTTAGAAATATCTGAACAGTACTGGAATTTATTTTATTTGTCTTGTGATTTGAAGCGTATCGGTCAAATCGAAATAAAAATGGCTCCTCGAATATCAGTCTCAGTTCCCGAATATAAGCTATGGAGAGTATAAAGACAATAATTAAGATAACAAATTGCGAGCTCACGCGAGAGGTATTAATGAGAGAAACAGAGGCACATGGTAAACTTGAGAGTTCAAGCAAGTCGTTGGAATTAAAAATTTGAGCAAAAAGAGCGAGAAGAGATCCATAGAATGTATGAAAGATGATTATCGTTGCATATAGTAGGAATAGCGAAATGCTGACCTGTGCAGCGTGCGGACTAAGAGTTAGAGTATACTGTTTCACTCGATAGAGAATAGTACATTTCATAGAAAAGAGGTAGTTGTGAGTGCTTTGGAATAACGTTGACGAAACGCACTCGTGCTAGCACTCCACCGCTTTCGATATGAAAAATGTCT
>JABUQX010000435.1:7500-10000 GCA_015478945.1 Trachelipus rathkii | reverse complement strand
TCATTTTTTTTTATACCAAGGAAGGCCATTTTCTTTGTTGTTAATACAGAAACTTAAATCGTGTGGATCTTCTGTTAATTCTAAAAAATTAGCAAGTGTGAATCATTTTTTTTCTCTAAATAATTCCTTCATAGAGATCCTTTGTCATTTCCAATTAATTTTTATTTAATTTCGAACTAAATTTCAAAATGCCGCGAACACGTGTTACTATTTTTTGTTATTTGTGTGGTGAAGTGCCCTTTGCATCTCGGAAGCGTGAAATTACTCCGTTAATAAAGACAGCATGCTACCATTTTTCTGGTTGTAAAATAGAATACCAGGATAACTAAACACATCTACTGTAATTCATGAGCAGTAAAATCTCCGTAATTGGTTAAATAATAAAGTACTACCAATGCCTTTCGCCTTTTCCTCGATGTGGCAAGAACCTAACAACCACTTAAGTGATTGTTATTTCTGCATGATGCCTTATTTTCAACATTGAATGTCGAGAAAGAAAAAGCGGACCATCATCTATCCAAATATACCATCAACTATACGACCAGTAGCACACGGAGATGATCTGCTTTTTTCCTATCTCACCAACACGTTATGTTTTAGAACCCGATGAGGACATTTTGAGTTTTTACAGAAAGATCATAATTTTACACCAGAAACAACCTCGCCTAGTGAGCCACATAAAATTTGCAAAAAAGGCAAATGATTCAATTCAGGACCTTAAGTTATTAAATAATAAAAAACAAAAGCTGAACTTCTTGCCTCCAGGCTTCAGCAGTGGAATTTCCTGGATAAAAATGTTAGTGTCTATTAGGAAAGGGACTGAAAGACTTGACCCAAATTTTCAAAATGGAAAACAACCTTGTCCCTTACATTAATGTAAATGGTCTGATGACACCTTTGAGAATGGAGAACAAAGAGATTTTTTATAGACTTGTCTAAGTAAGCATGAAAGCAGTTTTGCTTCATAATGAAAATTCAATGTTGACTGTTCATGTAGGTCGCGCAGTACGTATGAATTAGAGCTGTGAAAAAAATAAAATTGATTCTTGAAAACCTTAAATATGAAGACCATCAATGGGGATCTGAAGGTTATTGCCTTCTTCCTCGAAATTTAGTTAGTGTATACCAAGTATCGTTGCTTTATCTGAGTGTGCGACAGTCGTAATAGGTCCTCACACTACAAAAGAAAATACTGGCCTGAAAGGAAACTGATGGAGCCTGGAAAAAAGAATATCCAGTACACTCCCTTAGTTGCCTGTGATAAAATTTTATTGTAACCTTTAAGGTAAGTTTTAGGTAAGTGTTCTATATATAACTTTAAATTAAAAGTGAATAGGTTATTTTTCCACATATATCTTGAAACCAAGAACGAATGCAGGTTTTATAACGTCATTTTCTGATTTCTCGCCCCTATTTTTGGTAGGATTTGACTATTTTAGTAGAGGAAAGAGACAAAAAGTTATTTTGTTGTTGACTAATGTTATTTTGCTTAATTAAAACTAACAAGTTGCTAAGGAATTTCAGTAATATTTAGAATTTTGATGGTAGGTTTGAGAGAGAAGTGAAACAAAAGTAAAAAACCTACTAACATACGAATAATTGATAGATAGATAGATAGATAGATAGATAGATAGATAGATAGATAGATAGATAGATAGATAGATAGATAGATAGATAGATAGATAGATAGATAGATAGATAGATAGGAAAGTTTGTAATTAGTTATTATGAGATTACGTGATAGTGGATCCCGTGAACTTGAACATATTTAAATGCTGACACTAACCTCTTGTCTAAATGCTAACATTTACATTGAGAGAAGAAAGAAGTGTACAATGGATGTGAAGTAATATACGAGTACGTAACATTGTACAAGTACAATGGATGTAAAGTAATATATGTGTGCAACATTGTACAAGTATTGCAATAGAAAGAAGTAGTTAAAAAAAGAGCATAAAATTGCAGTTTTTAAATGTTATGGGAGAACATGAGTGTAGTGGAGGATAGGTTAAGACTTTGAGGAGCAGTTTCGGGTGGAGGGGGGAGCGGAGACCCCGGCTCACGACGGCTTCACGTACAAGTCATAAACAAGTCGACGATTGCTCATTTGTCGTGATTTGCTCTTAGAATATTCATTAACATTTTTAAAATCACTTAGGCTTTTTACTGGAGCTTTAATACAGAATTCTCAGCTATCTAAATTAGTACTTGGCAACTCTTCCGGTGAAATTTGATTCGTCGAAACTGAATTTCTAGAGCGCATTTTATTACGCGACATAAAGAATTTCTTTTGTTATTTATCTTAAATTTTATATTCACATTATAGAAACTTCAATCTTGAAAATAAATTTAAATTTCCCATTTTATATAAATATATATATATATATATATATATATATATATATATATATATATATATTTTTATTTATATATATATATATATATATATATATATATACTATATATATATATATATATATATATATATATACACATATAT
>JABUQX010000435.1:0-5000 GCA_015478945.1 Trachelipus rathkii | reverse complement strand
ATATATATATATATATATATATATATATATATATATATATATATATATATATATAGGATCATACGTCTTTGAATCACCACCTAAAAAAATGAAAATTGTAAAGTTTGTAATTCATTTCGTAAAAGTGAGGTAAAGAAATGTGTATACAGTCAAATTGAAAACTATAGTAATAAAAATAAAAAAAAAAAAAAAAGTTTAAATCTATGTAAAATAACGTAGCTCAACCTAACTAAACTTAACGTTATCATAACCTCATAATGTAATTTATATTTCTATTTGTTAATTTATTTAACTTTTGTTATATCAAAAAGAATCAAGATTAAAATTTGCACCATAAGCGCTCCAAACACTTTATTCGATTACGTAGATTTTAAAAAAAAATTGGCTTGAGCTTACCTGAGAAAGTAGATAATAGACTTGAGCATATATATATATATATATATATATATATATATATATATATATATATATATATATATATATATAACATATATATATATATATATTTATATATATATATATATATATACTATATATATATCCCCCCGCAAAGAGATATTTGTTCATATGAACAAACTGTATCCATAAATTCACATTTAACGGGCCAGAAATATATATATATATATATATATATATATATATATATATATATATATATATATATATATATATATATATATATATATATATATATATATATATATATATATATATATATATATATATATTTTTGTATTTATAAATAGAAAAATATTCATATATATATATATATATATATATATATATATATATATATATATATAAAATATATATATATATATATACATAAATAAAGATAAAAATATATATATATATATATATATATATATATATATATATATATATATATATATATATATATATATATATATATATATATATATATATATATATATATATATATATATATATATGTTGCCGCGAGTCATCGGAAGAAAATTCACAATTCTCTTCGTCTGATAGCAAGGGGCTGAAAACCCCCTTCTATCATTTGTTTCTTTTCGTGAATGGTGATGATAAGTTTGAAAACTTATCAGCCACCAACACCACCCTGCAGCTATGCGGGATATGGTGTTTTGTATAAATAAATAAAGAGTAAAGATGAAAATATATATATATATATACTATATATATATATATATATATATATATATATATATATATATATATATATATATATATATATATATATATATATATATATATATATATATATATATATATATATATATATATATTATTTTGCAATAGATCGAGGTAGTTCTTGGAAGGCAAGGTGATGATAAGTTTGTTGGTATTGTTACATTAAGGACAAACTTTTTAATCTAACTGTATTTAACAAACTTATCAAAACCTTCTAACGATGCCGATATATATATATATATATATATATATATCTATATATATATATATATATATATACATATACTCTCTCTCTATATATATATATATATATATATATATATATTTAGTCACCACCACTCACGGGCAGAGAGCCCTATTCAAGGAAGGGATGTTTCACGCCTCAGAAGTCAACAACTAAAGTAAATTACGCAGATGAGCACAGACGCAGGCTTTGAAGTGAGGAGATTAAATTCAGCAGGAAACACAGAAGATGGAAGAGAATTCCACAGAACAGAGGTGGCAGGAAAGAAGGAAGCACAGCCTGGAGTTACCTACATCAACACAAAACTCATGTGCAGACACAGCACCCCTAGTTCTACGAGGGCGACGTAAAGGTGGAGGTACGCGAGTGATAAGCTCCCTCGAGCACCTGCCGCTGCAGTACCTATAGAAAAGAGATAAAGCACCAACATCGCGCCGCAAAGATAGAGGGTCAAGGGAACTGGAAAGTACAGAACAGTTTATAAGCCTTTTTGGCCTTTGACTCGACCCTATCCAAAAGCTGGGTGAAACCAGAGCCCCCCCAGATATGAGAGCAGTACTCCATACAAGGGCGGATGAGGCCCTTGTATAGCTGGAGTAACTGAGAAGAGGAAAAAAAGTCTTGCAGTCTAAACAGAATTCCCAGTTTCTTTGAGGCCGCCCTAGCAACCGTTGTGATGTGAGGTTTCCAAGACATTTTTTTGTTTATGTTAAGGCCAAGGATGTTTATATTGTAAGCCAAATGTGGGGAGAACCGTCGAAAGGAATGAGGAAAGTTG
Source organism: Trachelipus rathkii (assembly GCA_015478945.1). Classification (NCBI taxonomy): domain Eukaryota; kingdom Metazoa; phylum Arthropoda; class Malacostraca; order Isopoda; family Trachelipodidae; genus Trachelipus; species Trachelipus rathkii. The sequence continues at coordinate 2,796 of JABUQX010000435.1, read as the reverse complement.
GAAGGTATCTTAGAGAGGAGATTAATAAAAATTGTTTTTAAAAATTGAATTTCACAAGGTTCAGACGACCCTACCCAGAATCTATCCAGATCAGCGATAATAGAATCGGAAAGATTAAGACGGGAGGCAATTCTAGAAGTAAAGAAGAACGAGGTGAAATGAGTTGAAGAATGAAAGCTCGAGTCATCGGCATATGAGTGAATAGAGTTAGATGTGCAGGTGAGAAGATCATTAATGAAAAGTAGGAATAAAATAGGAGATAAGACAGAACCCTGAGGAACACCACTATTGACAGAAAAGGAAGAAGAAGTCGCCCCATCAACAACAGCCGATATTGAGCGATTTGAAGAAAGTTAGACATAAGTAAGCAAAGAGAATGGAAGCTGAGGGGGAACACTTGGAGGAAACGGTGGCCTTTCTTATACCAGTCCAAATGCTTTATATGCCCAAGCGCGCCACCACCAAGTCTTTCCGTAGTTCCTAAGGGCGGAAAACCATAAATCAGTAAGATATGAAAGTATATCGCCAGCAGTATGTATGTATTTGGCGATCGGAAAGAAGTGAATGAGATTCCAGATGATCTAAGAAATGAGAGTTGAGAAGAGTTTCAAAGATCTTAGATAGAATAATTAGAGCTATAGGGCGATAGTTAAAAAAGGATCAGAGCGGCTTCTTTTTTCGGAATAGGTTGGACATGCGCGTGCACACTGAAGGAAAGTGTTAGTATTGAGACATAGAGAATATAGTTGAACGAGGGGCGGGGATAGCACGGAAGCACACTCCCTCAAAACTCAGGGAGGAATGCCATCCGGGCCACCCGCCTTCCTAACGTTCATAGATTTCAGGAGCCCATGCACCCGATCGAATGTAATCACAGGCAAAGGCATAGGACACCTGAGAGGAGAAGGAGGAGGAGGAGGAATGCCAGAATCGTCCAGGGTTGAGTTAGAGGAAAATAGGAGGCCAAAGAGATTGGCCTTTTCAGTTGGAGAATTAGCAACAGAACCATCAGAGCGAATAAGAGGAGGAAAGACAGATTTACAGAAGTTGTTAGAGATGTTTTTGGCAAGAGGCCAGAAAGATTTGTCAGTAGGAGAACCAAGGAGGTTAGCGCACTTTCGTTTGATGAAAGCCCGCTTTGCTCGTCGAAGAGTATCCCTGCAACGATTTCTAGCAGAATGAAAATTAGCAAAAGTGATAGGAGAACGAGAATTTTTCCACTCCCGATACGCACTGTCTCTAGCCTGAATGGCCAGAGAACAAGCACGATCGAACCATGGATTATGAGAGAAAGATTTAGTCGAAGAAGGAATGAACCTGCTCATCCCATCAACGATTACAGCTCCCACCTTATCGGCAGAAGTCGAAGCGTCACCAGAGACAAAGCAGTCATTCCAATTATAGTTAGCGTAGAAGCAACGCAAGGCCCCCCAATCGGCCCGATCAAAGTGCCAGAAAAAACGCGTAGGGCAGGATGGAGCTGTTGGAGAGAAAGTATTAAAATTAAGAGATATAAAGTTGTGGTCAGATTTACCAATAGGAGCGAAGGTGGTGTATTTATAGAGAGAAGGACTAGTGGTGAAACATAGGTCAAGTGTGTTCAAGAATTGGTTGGGACGATCCGGAATGTGTGTGGGTTCTTTAATTAGTTGCTCCAGATCGTTGAAAATGCTGAATGATTCGGCCTCCTCCCCACCTAAATCAGTATGAGAGGACCCCAACCATTCAGTGTTGTGTACATTGAAATCCCCTAAATAGAGGACCTCAGAATTTGGATGAGAAGATATAACAGTCTCGTGAGAAGTAGTAAGGTAATCAAAAAAGGCATGAAAATCTGTTCTGTTAGGAGAACAGTAACAGAAACACAAAATTATTATTATTATTATTAATATTATTATTATTATTATTATTATTATTATTATTATTATTATTATATATATATATATATATATATATATATATATATATATATATATATATATATATATATATATATATATATATATATATATATATATATATATATATATATATATAGAGATATATATTGTATTTATATATATATATATATATATATATATATATATATATATATATATATATATATATATATATATATATATATATATATATATATATATATATCGTATATATATATATATGTATGTGTGTGTGTGTGTATTTATATATATATATATATATATATATATATATATATATATATATATATATATATATATATATATATATATATATATATATATATATATATATATATATATATATATATATATAATAGTAAAGAAACGATTATTATTTACATATATATATATATATATATATATATATATATATATATATATATATATATATATACTACTATATATATATATATATATATATATACATATATAATATATATATATATATATATATATATATTTGTATTATACATATATATATATATATATATATATATATATATATATATATATATATACTCTATATATATATATATATAAAATCTTTGAAGGCATTTCAATAAGTGATTTTGATGATTGTTTATTCGAGAAGAGAACGCATTGGGATTGTAGTTTCAGTAAATAGCAAAACAATTCTATTAACGAGTCGGTATTTTAAAATTTTATTATATAATTAAACATTTATTTTTCTGGTTCCAAGTCTACAGAGATGGAGAGCACCATATTTTTCGCCAACATTTCTTTACTTATTTTGAGTGAAATAATATTTAAAAATTGAAAAAGAAGAGACTTGAAACTTTAAATTCTAGGAGTA
>JABUQX010000434.1:32500-48097 GCA_015478945.1 Trachelipus rathkii | reverse complement strand
GATTGTAAGAGAGTGATGTGAAGGTTTAAAATCGGAGGGTGGGGTAAATGGGGTGAAAGAAACTAAGGAGTTTAAGGGGTGAGGGAAGATAGGGTGTTGATGGAATCAAGTAGTTGTTACACTAAAGATGCTTGTGGAGAAAAGTATAAGAGAGGAAAGGGAAAGTGTATTTTTTTTTTTATTTTTTAAGATATTAGTAGAATAAAGGTTACATATGATTCTAGAGTGAATTTAGGGTGATACATTGTGGAGGTTAGTGTTTGGATTAGAAAATGGGAGATGGGGGGTAATTTAGGTAAATATAGGTATTTTAGGTATTATTTGCCTTTCTCTATATTATGGAATATATAGATAGTAGAATGTGGTGAGAGTAGTGTTAGGACCGGGGAGTTTTAGTGAGAATGCTCTTGTGGATGTTTATGATAGAGATTATTAGAATTACAGTGATAGTGTGTGAGTAATGTCACTTCATAAGAGTTGGTATTCATTTTAGTTTATGGAGATGATGTATATGTACAGAGAATATGGTAGAGGTTAGAGGGAAGGGGAAGGGGAGTGTAAATTAGATGAGTGGGAATATATGATAGTATATATGTAATTACGGGAGAGTTGAACATGATACTGTTTGCCGGACGATCTTCAGCCCTAGTAGGCGTACAGAAACGCCGGAAGGGCTGAGTAGTATTTGGTATGAGGGAGTTTTGATATAATTTAGAGAATGTGGTTGTAGACAAATAGAGGTGAGACTTAAAATATAAATCCAGGTATTTAGAGTAAAGTGTTTTAAGTGTATTTTGAGGAGGAGGAAGAGAAGGTAAGGGGTGAATGGGTGAGTGATAGAGGTTTAGAGTAAGGGGTGTATGTATATTTAGGATTTATAAAAGTAAAGATATTTAGATATATAGGGATGGATTTGGGTAAGGGGGGAGTGGGATGAAGGAGGAGATAATCATAAGAGTAGGGCTAGAGAATGAGTAGCTTTTTAGAGTGGTTATTGAGTAGAGTTATTGAGAAAGGGAGTGAGTGAATTTATAACTAGAAAGTTATAAGATATAATGATTATATATGTTTTTTAGATAACTAATCTGTGTACCAGCGGTGTTTGTATGGGTGTGAAACGTTGGAGTTTGTTGTTAAATAGCCAGGTCAGGATAAGAAGTTGGTATATAATTTGAGATGAATGATGATTGGAGCGGTGTTTTGTGGGGTTATGAGAAGGGGATGTAAGGATTTAGGAACAGGGTGATGAGTTAGGAGAGATGTGATTGGATTAGTGAGATATGGGCTGGGTGGTTAATAGAGCGGCAAGAAGTTAGGAAAATGTTAAGTATTATGGTAATTTATGAGGCAATATATATACTAGTGAAGATGGTAAGTGAGCTAAAGAGAGTGTGATATATGGAGGTTTGGGAAGGTATTATCACGGGGTGTGGATAGAAGGAGAGGAAGGGGGATGATTAATAGAAAGGTAAGGTTAGGATGGATGGATAATAAAGGAGATGCTGAGAGGAGGAAGGAAATGAGGAGAGGAAGAGTAGGTAAGGTAAGCGGTTTGGCGCAGGGATATTAGAGTGGGGTGGAGGTGGGTGGGTTTGAGGGCTTGAGATGTAAGGGGTGAGCGTGACACTGCTGGAGAGGTGTGGAAGCGTTTTTGGCATAGCGTCCACCGTACACACTCCCCCACCGAGACGAATTGAAAAAAATATTTAAAAGATAAGTCCCATTTTATAATCATCCGAAGATAATAATAGAGGAAATAAAAATGAAAAAGAAACCAATGGTGATATACACTTACAAGTCCTTTGCGGCAACTGCGTCTAAAATCTGCATCAATGACAGTGATCAGGAGATTCTGGATAAACAAAGTATTAACCTTTACCTACAGGAGGGTAAAGTTAAGTGAAGTAGGCCTGAATGGTCTTGAATAGCCGCTCTTCGTAATTAGTCGTGAGAATGTACAATAGGTAGCTAATGGTAATAGTAGAGGACTAATAACAAATAAAAATTAATATAATAAATACTGAAAATAAATTTATGGTAGTAACTACAATAGAATAAGTAGGGATATATAAATGTTAATATAGTTGTAAACTCATTATGTAGATTATATTCTTAAGGATTATGAAAATATTATATGTCAACATAATTTGATGGAGGATAAACTGGGGTTATACTATACACTATATCATATTCAAGTGATTAAATTAGTGATATTAAGGTCACTCATTTCGGTAAAAATCTATTAATATATATGATGATGTAATATATATAATATACATGATATTTGTTTTAATAACAAAGATAAATCATTTCATATAGTAATGAATATATAGTACTTGATAATCATAATATGAGAAATATACTAGTTATGTATAAGGTAACTTGATATTTTCAAGTACGCTTAAACATAGAAAATATGTTGTAAGCAGTAGGTGAATTTATTTCTTTGAGGTGAATAACTAGATGTCATATCTGTGTGTTTATCTATATATTAATAATTATATTTTTTAATTATCACTATATATAGTAGTATAGAGATCTGTCTAAATCTTTACTACTTGGTCGTAGTAGCAATATAGTTATTACTCAGTAGTTGTTTAGGTAAGATCGTAAAACGTGTCTCTAAGTAACTAAAATATGATATCTTGCTAATTTATAAACTAGACATTAGATAGTGAACGCTAATGAGTTCAACATACCCAATTATGACACCTGATAAAGATAATGTTATATAATATATAGAGTCATTTATCTTATATTATTCTGTGTGTATTTAATATGATGATATATAGTTGCTAAAACAAGAAATACATGATTTCTTCATCTTTATATATATCTAAATCACTATGGAAAAGTAATCTTTTTGATGAGGATATCAGATACCTCTAGTATCTATTGTGATGTAATATCTTCTAAGTAATAGTATCATTATAAGGAGTTCATATAGTGAATAATATTCTGTTTGGGTAAAGTTAGTGATTATATGACTACACTAATGCTTATTATATATATATATATAATATATATTAATATATATATATAATATACTATATATAGGTATTATATCTATATCTACTGAAACCTACTTCCAAACAAATAATCATATAGCAATCGCATCTACAAAGCATTATCGATATATCAGTACTAAAACATAACTTGATCCACAATAATAATAAAATCTAACATCCCCACTAACCTGAAGAAATGGATTTCCAATTTCTATCAGGATGAACAGCACAAATACAAACAAAGAATAGAAATTTACCCAGAACTAGTATAACATCTTAATAACGGGTTTCCCCAAGGCTCAATACTGTACCCTTTTATTTATTAACCAAACTATTACAAAATTACCTATTCTAACTAGCCATCTTTCACACCACACAAATAACTAAGACCAATATATATATATATATATATATTATATATAATATATATATTCTAATAACATATACAACCTTAATAGTACAGCATGATGAATTTAACATGTCACACTATAATTACACACCACACCAGAACTAAGCAAGTCCATATATAAACGCTGACACATATTACTAATTATTTACAACATATTAACATCAACCAACTTCATTAAACATGTACCTAACAAGAAAACAGAATATTCCGCTACTCAACCAACAATCCTCAATCACTTTAATAACCACCAACGCCAACTTGTTTGCATGAACATACCTTCCCCAATCTACTTAAACAGACAATGCTATGCCTTTTCAACAAAACTCGTACCAAATCCTCGTAGTAAACACTTGACCTCATTCTTCACCCTCAAAACACACATTACTCAAACAGTAATTTTAATTCTGACCTTAAACAAAAAACGGTAACATAAATTATTTAGTAGACTATAGCTTACTGGCATTTATTAACAGACTTTACAAAACAATGTAAACATAGTAATCATTATCACTATATACACACCTTATAATATAATTAAAGTATATAAATACTAAATTTAATTATATATTATATAATTATAATATATATATATATATACTTACTTTCTGCCCTGGCCCACCTCAATTGAGGGCCACACTGCTCCAGGAAGCCCGGCCACCGGCTGCTTGGGCAGGTTCCACATGGTCCAAGAAGGGAAGATATAGGAAGTGGCAAGGGCGTCGAGAGCGGAGCACCCCAGAAGGGAGGTGCTCCATTGGTGTCCTGGGAAAAAGTCCAGTTTGTGTGCAGGTGCAGGGGAGGTGAACATTGGTCCTTAGTTTGAATCTATACTTTTATATTGCTACAGAGTTTTGGGTGGTGACCTGATCTGCTCCGGGCGAGGTCAATTTGGCCTCTTCTGGACAGTGTTTCCTCTATAAGGGAAATTTAGTAAGTTGTTATTGGGGCGGTTTTGTAGGTATGTGTTAGTTAGATGTGTATGGATATGTGTGAGCCATGACCTATTGGGAGTGGGAATAATGTTGTAGATGTCATAGAATTTAGCTGGTGAGGAGGATGGGGATTTTAGTCTGTGTCTGGAGGGGTTGGAGAATATTTGGTGACATGGGTTAGTTGGATTTAAAGTTTTCTGGTAGAATAGAGTCCCCACCATCTCCAGGTGGGTGGAGATAGGAAGTCCAACATAGAAGAAGGAAGATGGTTCTAGATTTTGCCTGTAGAATACATGTAAAAATGAGCCTAGCAGTTTAGTCAGGAACACGCAGTTAGATAGAGTGAGGATGAGACTGTCAAATGAGAGAGTTGCAACAGATCAATGACTAGAAAGAGATTGTATAGAGTTGGTGAGAACAGGAAAGCTGTTGTCGAAAAGCCCTTGACTCCACACTTTCAAGGATAGTTGTATGTGTGGAACCACCCCAGATGTGTAATGCATATTCCATACAAGGGCTAATAATGCCCTTATATATAGAAAGCAACTTAGTCTTATTCATTGGAACTGGGCAATGTGATTAAATTAACTTGATTTTAATGGTAATGGACTTTATTAGCTCTAGTACAGTCTGCTATTATCTTTTCTTTTTTCTTTACACATTTTTAGAGGTTAAGATTAATAAGTTAGTAGTTTTGAGGTAGAAGAATTGTTAGCGTTAAAACCAAATATGTTAGAAAAGTGTTTAGAGTTAGAAGAGCTATTAGTGTTAAAACTTGCAGCATTCTTGCAATAATAAGTAATTCTGTTGTATCAGGTCCTAATTGTGAACTTTGATTTCAGAATGGATCATAAGTTAAAATTGAAGATTGACTCAAATTAACTTCAATTTATAAGGTGAGTTTGACATTTAAGGTTGAACCGGCTTAATTAATTACCCTACCAAGGTTAAAAAGAAAAGACTAAAAGGAAAAAAGAAGAAAAAAAAAAAATTATATATAAATACTGTATATAATATATATATATATATTATATATATATATATATATATATAATATATATATATATATATATATATATATATATATATATCATATCATTAATAGTATATGATACAGATACAGGTATGTAAGTAGTGGAACTATTCTTGCCAGGGGCCATTTTATGTCAGATCTGTACAGTTCACTTTTTTGAGATAAGTTTTACTAATTGTTTTTAGTTGGTTGCTAGTGATTTGTGTTGAAATGCAATTAATTTTTGTATGTTAAATTGAAATTCTGATAATGTTTGGGTATTTGACTTTAATTGTTCTTTAAGTTCATTAACTATTTAAGTTTTTGGCTTATTTTTAATTTACTTTATATATTCAAGGACTAAGTTGATGTCATGTGTTATTTTTAATAAAGGACTGACTTAACCTAAACGTATTATATAACTTTTAGACTAACTGACAGACTTACTGTCCTTCACGTCTTATTTTGAAGAACAACAAGAAACTTTAAAAGGTAATTATATACCGGGAATATCAGATTTTATAGTTGGTATAAAGATTTGGATATAGATATTTAACTCAATTTTAATTCAACGATAGAATCTTTATGAGACATGGGCTCAGATGATGAAAGCAATGATAGGAACAAAAGGAGTGAGAAGTGTCCTGTTTTTGATGGAAAGAAAGAGAAGTTTTTAGAGTGGAAAGGAAAGGTTGAAGATTGGATTTGGAGAAACAAAAATATAGACAAATACCCGGGGCTAACGATTAGAAGTGCACTATGTGGAGAACCTTGGGAGCTTGTAGGAGGTCTACCGAGAGACGAGTTAGTTTGTAGCGATGGTGTAGATAAGATAATGAGTGTACTAGAAAAGAAATATAGTAGTGATAGAAAAAGGGAAAAGATGGATAGTATGAATGCTTTCTTCAGAATAGAAAGAGGTATTAATGAAGAAATACAAGACTTTGTATGTAGGTTTGAAGTGGCCTTAAGAAGATGCACAGCAGCTGGCATGACAGATCTAGGAGATGAACATAAAGGAGGTTTGTTGTTGGGAAGAAGCAAGTTATCAGAAAATGAGGAGAAAATAATGTTAGGAGCAATGGAAGGCGACATATCGTATAACAAAGTAACTAGTCTATTAATAGGTATTATGGGAAAGAGTTACCAGAGCCAAAATAAGGTATGGTATAGTGGAGATAGGAATAAAAATACAGAAAAGAAGTTCACTTGTTATAATTGCAAGAAAGAAGGACATGTGCAAAAGTTTTGTCCAGAATATAGGAAAAACGATAAAGAATGTAATGGATGTGGTAAGAAAGGTCATGTAGTCGATAACTGTTGGATGAAAGACAAAGAATGCTATAAATGTAAAGAAAAAGGACATTTAGCTAATGTATGTAACGAACGGAAAAAGTTAACAAAAGAGATAGTATTATTAGGAGAAAAGGGCATTGAAGAAGAGGACAATTGGGATATAATAAGTGCGATTGTTGATACAGGATGTAAGAATAGTGTCGTGGGAGAATTGTGACTAGGAGCAATCTTATCCACTCTCAATAGAGAAGAGCTGGAGAAGATGAGGGAGTCGGAAAGAAAAGTAGAAACAACTTATGTTTTTGGGGAGAAGGAATATAAATGTAATAGGAAATTTTTGATACCGATAGTTCTAGGGAATAATAATGCATTACTGGAAACTGAAGTAGTAGAAGGTAATATTCCGTGGTTAATAGGTACTACAGTTTTAGGTAAGCTAGGTGCTAGGATAGATTTTGTAAATAAATATCTTGAATGTAACTATTTATTAAACAAAAAAAATACCTATAAATATAGATAACAAAGGCCATATAAGAATAAAATTAAGGGAAGGGAATAATATGAAGAAAGTGTGGTTGACAATGGGTGAAACTAATAATATTAATGATGAAGAAAAGTGGAAAAAGAATTGTAAGCGGTTGCATTTGCAATTTGGTCATTGTGCATATGATAAACTTCAACAAATGATTTGTAAAGCTTGGAATCACGATGTTAATTATCAGAGGATGAAGAAAGAAAGGTTAGAAACTTTAAAAGAAATTTGTAATGGCTGTGAGACATGTAAAAAATATAAAAGAAGCCCTGAAAGACCTATAGTAGGACTTCCTTTAGCAAAAAATTTCAATGAAGTATTATCGATGGACATAGGGGAATTGGAAGGAGAAAAGTTTCTAGTCATGGTAGATTGGGCAACCCACTATTGTCAAGCTAAGTGGTTAAAAGATAAGAAACCCTCCAGTATTTTAGAATGTGTAATGGAGAAATGGATAAGTTATTTTGGAGCCCCACAAAAGATAATAACTGATGGTGGAAGGGAATTTCAAAATGAAGAGATAATTGAATTCACAGAAAAATGGGGTATAGAAATATTATGTACGGCGAGTGAGAGTCCTTGGAGCAACGGAAAGAGTGAAAAGACAGTTGGTATTTTGAAGGAAGGAATGAGAAAATTAAAAGAAGATGGAGTTAAAGGTAGAGATTGGATCCTAATGTGGATGCTGAGTGCAAAGAATGATAGGATAATGAGCGGTGGATATTCTCCCAATCAGAAAGTGTTTGGGATTTATTACAGGGGAAAACAAGATATGGAACAATTTAGTCCAACGGAACTGGAAGAGGAAATAGAAGGAGAAAAATTGAAGGAATTAATGCAAATCCAAACTGTAGTTAAAGATAGTGTGCAAGGGAAAGAATGTAGAGATCGGATAAGGAGAGCTTTAAAAGGAAAAATTAGATTACATAGGATTGAAGAAGCACAAGTGGGAGACAAAGTTTATTACAAGAAAAAAGGAGAAGAGAAATGGAGAGGACCGGGTAGGATAATCGGAAGAGATGGGAAAATAGTCATGGTAAAGCATGGAGCGTTGATCAGAGAAGTTATAAGATACATATAACTTAAAATACAGAAAATAGAGAGGAGTTAGAGGAAGATGAAAGGAGGAGGTAGAAAAGAAGAAGAAGAAGAAGAAGAAGAAGAGAAGAAGAAGAAGAAGGAAGAAGAAGAAGAAGAAGAAGAAGAAGAAAGAAGAAGAAGAGGGATAGAAAGAGGAGAAGAATTGGAAGAGGTTGAAGGAAATGAGATTAACGAAGATGAAGGACTTGATCCTAAGAACATGAAAAAAGGAAAAAATTATCGAATAAGACACGATAATGAAGAATGGTGGAGAAGAGTGAAAGTGATGAGTTTAGGAGGAAAAAGAGGAGGTAAATATGATGGTACTTACAATGTTAAAGATTTAGACTCTGAAGAGGAGTTTTGGGCAGATCTAAGAGAATATGAAGTGGAAGAAGAGAAGACTCAAGAAGAATCGTACTTTATTGAAGGAGAAACAGTGTACTTTAACAGTAATGAATCTGACCAATGGAAAAAAATTAAAGAAGCCAAGGAGAAAGAGATTGATAGTTGGAAAGAAAATAATGTATTTGAAGAGGTAGACGATAATGGAGGGAATAAGGTTCTTAAGACTAGATGGATAGTTACAGAAAAGGAGAAAGAAGGTGGGAAGATATGGAAAGCAAGATTAGTTGTGAAAGGTTTTATGGAGAAAGAATATCTTGAAACAGAAGACTGTGAAGCTCCGACTTTTTCAATAGAAGGATTGAAGATAATATTATCCATAATAAATATGAACGAATGGCAGGTAAAGACCCTTGATGTGAAAACAGCTTATTTGCAAGGAAAAGTGATGGAGAGAGAAGTAGTGATAAAACCTCCTTATGAGGTCAACACTTTAAAGTTATGGAAACTAAAAAAGACAGTGTATGGGTTGAAAGACGCAGCCAGAAAATGGTACGAGAGTCTAGTTGAAGTGTTGATGAAAGTTGGCGGTAAAAGGAGTAAAATAGACAATACCATATTTAAATGGGAAAAGAATGGTGAAGTTTATGGAATAATGGGCATCCATGTGGATGATCTCATTTATGGAGGTAATAAAGAGTTTGAGGATAAGATTATATCTGAAGTTAAGAAAGAATTGAAAGTTGGAAGGGAAGAAAGTGAGGCTTTTAAATATTTGGGAATAGAAGTAATGCAAGAGAAGAATGGTGATATTGTATTAAGTCAGAATAGTTATGCTAGAGATAAGTTAGTAATAAGGAATTTAAACAAAGAAAAAATGGATGAAAAGTTGAATGAAGAAGAGATGACATTGTATAGATCTATGTTAGGAAAATTAAACTGGATGTCGCAGAATACTCGTCCTGATTTAAGTTTTGAGGTGAGTTTTCTAGGAAGAAATATGAAAGAGGCTACAGTGGAAAACTATAATGACTTAATAAGGGTTGCAGAAAGGGCAAAAAGAGAAGAAGTACAAATGAGAATACCTAAGCTTAAGAAAGGAAGAATGCGTTTGGAGGTATATTCAGATGCTTCATTTGGCAACATAAGTGGAGGTAGAACTCAGATAGGATATTGTATAAGAGTAAAAGACACGGTGGGCAATACTTGTCCATTATTATGGAAATCTAAAGTGGCTAAAAGAGTTGTAAGTTCCACTTTGTCAGCCGAAACCTTGAGCATGGTCGAGGCTACAGAGTGGGGGGAATATATTAAATATATGTGGGAAGAATTAACAGCAAATAAAAATAACTTAAACATAATAGCAATGACTGACTGCAAGTCCTTAAAAGATAGCATCAATTCTACAAAAGGGGTTAAGAATAGGATACTTAGGATAGAATTAGCGAATTTAAAAGAGAAAATGGAAAATGGTGTGGTTCAATCAGTGGAGTGGGTGAATTCAAGAATACAATTAGCAGATGGATTAACTAAGAAAAATAACAGAAAATATCTGTTGGAATTGAGGAAAGGGTTAGGATGTAATTAAGGGGTGAAAAAGCAAAAGTTAAATTATAATATACTTGATACAGATACAGGTATGTAAGTAGTGGAACTATTCTTGCCAGGGGCCATTTTATGTCAGATCTGTACAGTTCACTTTTTTGAGATAAGTTATGTCACAGAAATGGAATCAATCGTTGAATTAATTTTTGTATTTAAATATTGATTACATTGAATGATTATTATATTTTAAGAATAAAGGAAGATTATTTCACCATTTAAGTTTTTGGCTTATTTTTAATTTACTTTATATATTCAAGGACTAAGTTGATGTCATGTGTTATTTTTAATAAAGGACTGACTTAACCTAAACGTATTATATAACTTTTAGACTAACTGACAGACTTACTGTCCTTCACGTCTTATTTTGAAGAACAACAAGAAACTTTAAAAGGTAATTATATACCGGGAATATCAGATTTTATAGTTGGTATAAAGATTTGGATATAGATATTTAACTCAATTTTAATTCAACGATAGAATCTTTATGAGACATGGGCTCAGATGATGAAAGCAATGATAGAAACATATATATATATATATATTATATATATATATAATATATATATATTATTATAATATATATATATATATATATATATATTATAATATAATATATATATATATATATATATAATATATATATATTATATATATATATATATATATATATTATATTATATATATATATATAATATATATATATATATATTATATATATATAAATATAATATATATTCTTCTCTTTCTTTTCTTTCTTCACCTTCCTCCTTGCCCCAAGATTGGGGGGTAAGGTGCTGTACAAGCATCGAAAAAGAAAAGCAGTAGGAAAAAACATGACAAACGTCGAAAGAAAGCCCAGCCTTAACTGCCCCCTCTGTACCATTAATTAGTGAGGAGCTCGTCACAGACAGAAAATCCACCCTAGAGCATGCATGGGACCGCGACGGACCCTCACTATTGGTAAATCGTCAATGTAAGGGTTTCATCCCTGGCCCAGGTGGCCACACCATGCCCCATACAAACCCCGCATTCTTCCTATCATGCAACCTTATTCTCGCCTCTGCCAAACTCAACATTTCCTCTCCTTCAGACATTCGTTCACAGACTCAAATCCACTTTCTCTTCGGTCTCGCCAGCCGGTCGGTTCCCAACACACTCTCCCCTATACATCCGCTTAACCAACACGCATCATTCATCTTTCCACATGACCAAACCATCTCAACTACTTTCATTTATTTCTCTCCTTTACCCTTTCTTCACACCACACATCTCTCTAATTGAGTTCATTCCTCATTTTATTAATTCTTTTCACACCTACATGCCCTAAGATTGTCTATCTGAACACATTGTAACTTTAGATCTATAGCTTCTTATTCCAGACCATAGTCTCACTACCATCCTAACACAGGTAACAACCATACCCTCATGTAAAAGACTTCAGGCGCACTCAAGACTTAGTCCCTTTTACATTCACCAGCGATTTAATTGCACCAGCACCTTCCTGTCCATTACACTAACTTTCCTACTAACACTCTGCATCCATCATTATATATTAATATATATATATATTTTATTATATATATATATATATATATATATATAATATATATATATATATATATATATAATATATATATATATATATTATATATTAATAAATATAATATATATAATCTTTCTTTCTTCTTCAACCTTCTCTTTGCCAAATGATTGCGGGGTAGGTGCTGTACAAAGCATCGGAAAAGAAAAGCAGTAGGAGAACATGACAAACGTCGAAAGAAAGCCCAGCCTTCCCGCCCCTTCTGTACCATTAATTAGCGAGAGCTCGTCACAGACGAAAAATCCACCCTAGAGCATCATGGGACCCTGCGAACGGACCCTCACTATGGTAAATCGTCACTGTAAGGGTTTCATCCCTGGCCGTGAGCCACAACCAATGCCCCCAATACAAAACCCCGCATTCTCTCTATCAATGCACCTTTTATTCTCGCTCTGCCAAACTCACAATTTCTCTTCTTCAGACATTCGTTTCACCGACTCAATCCACTTCCTCTTACGTCTCCCAGCCGGTCGGTTCCCAACACACTCAGCCACTATACATCCGCTTAACCAATCCACTATCATCCATCCCTTTCCACATGACCAAACATCTCAACATACTTTCATTTATTCTCTCATTTACCCCTTCTTCACACCACACCATCTCTAATACGTTCATTCTTCTCTTATCAATTCTTCTCACAACCTAACACACCCCTAGATTGTCCATCTGAACACATTGGAATTTAGATCTATACCTTCTCTTATTCCAGACCCTAGTCTCACTACCATACAATAAACAGGTAACAACATACCCTCATGTAAGACCCTAGCACACTCAGAACTTAGTCCCTTTGCATTCCACCAACGATACAATTGCACCAGCCACCTTCCTGCATGTCACACTTTCCTACTACCTCTGGCATCGTCCCGTCCCTTCTCATCAACATACCCTAAATATTTAAAACTCAGACACTTGTTCCAGCTCTCACCATCTAACATAACTTCACACTGAGGAGTGGTCCTCACTCACACCATAACCTTACTCTATCCACCATTTACTTTCAAGCCCCTCCTTTTACACACCTGCCAAATCTCTCTTACCAATCCTCTCAAACTCTTCTTCAGATTCGCCACACAGAACCCAATCATCATCCGCATATAATAGTAGGGCACCCTCTCTCATCTCCATTCTCCCCATTCTATACACCCATTTCCTGCATCCCACCTCGAATTTTTTCATAACCATCCATATACAATTGAATAACCAAGGAGACATAACTACAAACCCTGTCTTACTCATGCTATTAATCCCTAAACAATCACCATTGGACACATTCTATTCTTACACACGCTCACTATCGTCATACATACTTTTGCACTTCCATTCAAGAAGCCTACCACCAATCACCAATATATCACTAACACCTGCCATAACTTCCTATTAACTCTATCATACGCCTGTTGCAAATGCCATAAAACTAAATACAATTTTATTTCTTCTTCTCCCTCATTTTCTCAATCATTTGTTTCAATGTAAAGATTTGATCCCACACATCCCTCTACCACTCCTAAACGCACACTTGCTTCTTCACCAATCAGTCCTTCAGTGCACTCGACGCACTCTTTGAACGCAAAAATACCAGCAAAAAATATCCTTCCTAACAACACTCAGTAAACTTTATTTCCCTATAATTTCTACAGGTTCCCCTTTTCTCCCTTACCCTTATATAAGGGTACTATTACCGCCTTCCTCCAAATCCCTTGGAACTATACCCTCTATAAACGCTTTATACACAACTTCCAAATCCAATCAATCACCATCTCGCCTCCGTTCTTGATCATTTCACCAGTAATTTCATCTATATCTGCAGATTTACCATTCTTCAACTTTTTCACTCTACCCATTACCTCCTCCTTACTAATAACTCATCCCAAAATACTATTCCTTCTTGCACATCAAACCACACACATTTACTATACCTCTTCATTACTGTTAATATTGTGCAGATTCTCGAAGTGTTCTTTCCACACTCCTCTCACACCTACTTCATCAGTTACAAAAGCACCATCCCTATTCATTATTCTATTCATCATATATATATATATATATATATAGCTATATATATATATATATATATATATGTATAATATATATATATATATTATATATATTATATATATATAATATATATATATATATATATATATATATATATATATATATATATATATATATATAATATATATAAAATATAAAAAAATATATATATTATATATATATATTATATATATATATATTATATTAATATATATATAATATATTATCTATATATATATATATATAATATATATTATATATATATATAATATATTATATATATATATATACTATATTATATATTATATATATATATCAACATAGTAATAATAAAGGAAGACATATAAGTCTTTTAAACAAGCTGCAGAGGTCAAAACATTTGCAAAATAAATAATAATATAAAATATGATTCCATAATCATAATAAAATATTAAATTACAAGTTTATAAAGAATAGATGATTCTAATGCATAAAGTTGCCTATGCTTGACTGATTATTATTATAAATAGTGAATCTTAAATTGCAGTAAATAGAATAACTTAACAATTACATTTTTTTTTTTTTTTTTATAAATACTAATAGTTAGCTTTTACTTTGTTTTAATTGCTTATGCAGAGTGAACTAAAACTTTTATTAAATATATATATTTATTAGACTTTAGAATAGATTATATATAATACTTATTATTACTTTCAAAAATTTAAATTTTTATCTTTCCAGTATTGATGGAAGGTGTCTTGTAATACTTTTTAAAAGGTTTTGGAGTTTTTTCTTATTCCTTACTCATCAATAATTCCTTGTTTTATCCTTATTTAATTTTAGAGAGAAAAGAAATAATAAAATATGATAGCAGGGCCTAACTAAAAACTCTACAGATACTTATTACTTATTAACCTTTTACCATATGAACTTAGATGTTGTCCTTATCAATAGCTGTGAATATATAATGGTGAAATAAACCAGTAAAAGAAATAAATACTACTTTGAATATTAGGTACAATGCTACCTAATATACTATAAGATGATATATACCAAAATATTAATAATTTGAATAAAAAATAATGATAAAGTAAATACTATACGCAGTCCACGATCGTCAACCCAAGTATAGCATTCATAAGTACAAGCACATATAGTTGTACCCATAAATGAATAAATAAACACAACTTACTGATCCTCTTTACTCTCTAATCCCTATATAAACTTAACCTTTCCCAGTACTTGTTTTTCTTCCACCTAACTTTGTTCCACTGCAATTTTTCCACCTAGATAAATCTTCTTACTTGATCCCAAATCTGTCCGTTAATAGAATCCTCTCATTGTTATTCCACTACCACAGAAACTAATTATTATCCATTATTATACCTTAATGATTAGCAACTGAAAAGATGAAAAACAAATTAGTTAAATCAATAAAAGCATTATACATACTAACTACTTCTCTCTAACTGCATACAGTCTTTGGACTGTAACACTAGCAAAAAACACAATTGAAGTCTAACAATACGCTTCCTTCTAAACTCTAGAAAAGTAGACGCAGAATATCCTGACACCCACATCATCGATGCCAGGCTATACCTGTAACAAAAAATTATCAATCTTATATCTTTCTCTCTCCCTCCCCTCATTTCACTCATTTTGTCACAGACGACATAATTCAAATCACCCATCCAAATATACTACTATGTTACGTTACACAAACGTTTACAAACCAATCATAAAACCATTAAAACCAAAT